>APFE031355623.1:79469-124870 GCA_000404065.3 Pinus taeda | reverse complement strand
GTTCGAAACACGTCGACAAATGTTTGTCTACATGTGATTTACGCCGAAGTTACTCTTTCAATAAAAACCTCATTACAAAAAGAAAAATTAAAATAAAAACAAGAAAATATGAAGAAAAAGATCACTTCAAAAATTATTAAATTTACAAAATAATTATTTACATTTCATACATTAGAAAATAAAAAAATAAAAAAAAGCCTTTTAAAAAAAGGGCCTAGTGTATAATTACCACGTTTTTAAATCAGCATAAAAAACACTACCATTATAAAACACAATGTACATAAGAAATTTATAGTGCCAAAAACTAAGCTCTAAAAAACACGTGTGTTTTGCATCACCCCTTTTCAAAATTGGGTCACTTTTTTACTATTTCTATAAAACGGGTAACAGTATGAGTTCCCATTTCAAAGTTTACATTGTTCAATAAATAGGCTTGTTAGCTAGGGCCAAAACAACTCACTCTTTAAGAGGAAAACCCAAACGAAATTCTCCTTCTAGATCTTCAATTGACGAACACCAAGAGCATGACAATGACCCTTGACACTAGATTCCTCCCAAGACCAAGTCACTAACCTCCAACAACTGCCCTTCTTCTTCGTGCTCTTCTCGACTTGCTTTAGAATCTTGGTCTTCCTCTTCTCGACAACCTCGAGGATCTCGGTCTCCTTGAGAATCTCGGTTTCCTTGAGGTCTCAAGAGAGAGACCTAATGTACTTCTTCTCGGCCCTTTCTAGCAAGTTCCTCTTCTTGACTTATGATCACTTTGATGTAGCTGCAAACACTTCGACCTACTTCTGGTGCCTTCATATCTTCTACCTTCGCACATGGGAGGATGTAATACCCATAACAATTCACAAATTAACTTCACTTCTCTTCCTTTTTGTCTTGCTAAGATAGAGGCTTCTTGTCATATGTTTTTCGCACTTTCTTGTAGACTTGCTTGATCGAATGACATGCTTTCAAGTGAGGCCAAGTAATTGTATATATACATGTTCGCCCATGTCCTTTAGGCCAACATGATCTTAGGAATAGGCCAAATTTACCTTAGAGAGAAGTTGACTTCATTTTCTTGATTCTTCCTTCATTGTAGGGCGATTTCATGAAGGCTAGTGACAAGGTCTTAGAAAATGACTTTACATAAACAAGTGTGACTCTTTACATTGTGTAACATGTCTCCATTACATGGAAATGACTCTTTATACTTTTATGACTAGATGACAAAATTCCTAAGAGCTCTCAATGGGAGCCTATACTAAAAGTAAAATGTTTTGCTCATGAAACCCATGATGCAAGCATTAAAATAATTTTATTTTTCTTCTTTACATCTCTTCATAAAATCATAATTATATGCCATTATGAAGACCGAACTTAGTTACACTGTACAACACTCCCTCTTAATTGGGGAGGTATTCATAATGGTACTTGGTCATTCTCAATCTGAAGAATTTTTCATAAGAAGAGCCTGTTGAAGTTTCTAAGTCTACCAGTTAGAAACCCTTCATGCACTTTACTGATTTATTCCTACTTACTTGTTCTGTTACTTAACAAGTTATTTACAATGTAAATACTGAAAATAAACACTAGTGCATGCTCAACATATTACAAATAATCAATTGAAGGAAACATAAACAAGCACACAAAGAGACACCATTATTTTTGGACCAATGTCCCTTGAAAAACCCAATGCGGGAAAATCGGTGTAGCTATCTAAGGGTTTTCTTATTAAGCAATTTCATAGTACAATCTGGGAGCAAAATTTGGCTTACCCAATAGAGAATTCCCTTAACAGTAGTACCTCTTAGTCTGAGATAAATGTCTCAGCTGAAACCCCGGATAAACCCTTTGGTGGCTCCTCAGCTCCAATCTACCCCAAAATCCCCAACGTTTGCCTTTCTGGACTACATTAACCTCTCTTTGCCTAGTGCTAGCCCTGCGTTACCCTGAATGGGCTTGCGTCAGCCTCAGGAGGCCCTGCATTAGTCTTATGGCCCTCAACATTAGCAACGCTGGCCTCTCTGAAGCACTGCGCAACTCATGGCTACCTCTGCATGGCCCTGCATGAGCCCTAACTGGTTTTGTGTCACTCTCTCTGGCTCCTGCGCTGATCTCCCAACACTATCTTTGCCTCTTTGTCTCTCTGTACTCATTGCCCCTCAGCTGCAACTTCGATCACTGATTCTATCTCTCTTAGCAAAACTCGCTCTAGAGAACAAAATGACTGATCATATGGTGTGCTCTCCAAGTGACCCTCAAGCCTCCTCTTATACTTTTCTCGTTGACATATCAACGGTCGAGATTAAGTCCCTAATCAATTGTTGACACCT
This sequence comes from Pinus taeda, assembly GCA_000404065.3. NCBI lineage: Eukaryota > Viridiplantae > Streptophyta > Pinopsida > Pinales > Pinaceae > Pinus > Pinus taeda. Next base: position 122,546 of record APFE031355623.1, on the reverse strand, counting down.
TATCATAGGGATTGGGTGAACAACTGCAGGGTACCTCTACTCGTGCACAAAATCTCTCATACAATTCTCATTATGAAGAAGGTACATTTCCATCAAGTTTATTATGGCATACTAGATTTGGACACTTGAACTATAACAACCTCCGCTTGTTGAAGAAAAATGGTGTTACTGGTTTGCCTACAATTCCTAGGAAACTTAAGCAATTTGATGCTTGCATTCTAGGAAAGCATAGCAAACAATCTTTTCATGATTCACATTCTAGAGCACATAGAAGACATGAACTCATTCATTCAGATTTATGTGGTCCAATGCCTGTTCCTTATGCAAATGGAAATAAATATATGATGACATTTATTGATGACTAAACCAGAATGTGTTGGGTTTATTTATTGAAGAACAAATCTGATGCTTTTCAAACATTCAAGAACTTTCATACATGGATTGAAAATGATGCACACTCTCATATTGGCTCTATTCGCACTGATAATGGAAAAGAATACACTTCAAATGAATTTGAAAACTATCTTCACCAACATGGGATCAAACATCAAACGATTGTGCCTTTTAATCCCCAACAAAACGGAGTAGCTGAAAGAATGAATAGGACCATCTTCAATATGGTGCACTCCATGATGATTTTCAAAAATGTAAAATTGATGTTTTGGGCTGATGCAGTTCTATGTGCTGTATATGTAAAGAATAGATGTCCATCTAATGCTATTAGAAACAAGACTCCTTATGAAATGTGATATGGGTACATTCCTTCGGTAAAGCATCTCAAGGTCTTGGTTCCACATGTTATGCCTTGATACCAAAGGTACATAGAAACAAACTTGGTGCAAGAAGTCATAAGTGTATCTTCCTGGGGTATTCAAACACCTCCAAAGCATACCATCTCTATGATGAAGTCAATGAAATGTTTGTTGTATCTAGAGATGTAATATTTCTTGAATCATCCAAAATTGACAATGTTGTTGAGCAACAACTTGATCGCTTGGATATATTCGCAAATGCAAAATCATTTCAAGAATTTGATAATCATATTCCACATCTTGAAGGGGGGATTCCTATATTAGATCAACTTGTGGAATCTTTTTCTGAAGAATTCTCTCACCCGCATGAAAATCTAACAATGGATGATACTTTGAGTGATGTGATTGACAGAATTGGGAGACTCAATCTTGATTCAGTCCCAACTCAATCAAAGGAGCAGCCTGTACCATCTGAGAAAGGTTCCCCAAAGTGGCTAACAAAGAAACTTGAAAGTGTTCACCTTGATGAGGTTGGAAAGACACGAACTAGAAATTCAAACGGGCAAAATGGAGGTGATGTAGATAACTCTGATTCACCTATTGATATGGATGTTTCGTATGATTGTGAATTGAATTTGTCTACAGATTTTGAATCAACTTCCTTCAAAGAAGCTGCTTCTCATGATGAATGGAAAGATGCAATGCAAAAGGAGTATGATGCCCTGATAAAGAATGGCACTTGGAAGCTGGTTGATCCTCCATTGGGAACTGAACCAATTGGCTGCAAGTGGGTCTACAAGGACAAGTATAAAGTTGATGGCTCACTTGACAAGCACAAAGCCAGGCTTGTGGCAAAAGGTTTTGCACAGAAGGAAGGGGTCGATTATGAGGAGACTTTTGCCCCCACAACAAAATGGGCTACCATTCGGACACTCTTTGCCCTAACAGCTCAGAACGGTTGGAAAGTCCATCAAATGGATGTAAAAAATTCCTTCTTGAATGAAGATCTAAAATAGAATGTTTTTATGTCCCAGTCTAAAGGATTTGCTGTGAAAGGACATGAACATAAAGTATGCAAACTTGTGAAATCCTTGTATGGCCTCAAACAAGCACCACGAGCCTGGTATGAAAAACTAACTGAGCATATTTTGAAACTCAATTTCAAACATTATGATTTTGATGATGCAACTTTGTTTGTCAAGAAGGTTGGAAAAACAATTGTATATCTTATGGTATATGTATATGATCTTTTGATGACAGGGAACAATGAGAGCTACATTGCATCCATAAAGAAGGAATTGAGGAAAGGTTTTGAAATCACTGATTTGGGCTATGTTCATTACTATCTTGGTATTGAAGTAACTCAACATCTGAAATCCATATTCCTTTCTCAAAAGAAGTACATTGGAGATCTGTTGAACAGATTTGGCATGACTGAATGCAATCCTCTGACTACTCCAATGGAACAAGACTTAAAGCTCACATCCATTGAAGGAAAAGAATTTGAGGATGCAACAAAGCATAGACAGCTTGTAGGAAGTCTCAACTACCTAACTACTACCAGACTAGACATTTCATTTGCTATTGGAATCCTCTCCAGGATTATGCAAAATCCCTATGAGGGACATTGGTCTGCTGCAAAAAGAGTTCTAAAATACTTGAAGGGAACTCAAGACTTTGGAATCAAGTATACATAGGTGGGTGACTTCAGCTTGATTGGATACTCTCATTTAGACTTCGATGGAGATAAGGAAACTGGGGTATCTACTTCAGGTTATGTTATGAGTCTTGGATCAGGAGCTATCTCCTGGAGATCACACAAACAATCAGCTCTAGTAGATTCCACAACAGAGGCAGAATATGTGGCAGCAGCTGAGGCAACAAGAGAAATTGTGTGGCTCAGGAAAATTCTTGAAGATTTGGAGGTAAAACAAGTACAACCGACTCCACTCATGATTGAAAATACCTCGACAATAAATCTAGCCAAGAACCCAAAGTTCCATGATTGAACGAAGCATATCAATACAAAATATCATCTGATTCGACATCATGTTGAGGCCAAAACAATCCACCTTCGTCATTGTTCCACTAATGAGCAGATTGTAGACATCTTCACGAAAGCGCTTGGAAGAGAAAAGCTTGAAAGATTCAGAATGATGCTTGGATTCACCAACATCCCTTCAGATTAAGGGGGGGAATGTTGATACCTAATCATAGGGATTAGGTGAACAACTTTAATTAATGTAAATAAATAATAGAGAAAATGGAGAGTCATCGGGAGATGAACTGAACAGTCACTCCCTCCTGTATATAATAATGAACAACCTGAATGAAGAACACAATTACATTTGAGGAGTTACCTCCTGGTCTGAAATCAACGACTAATATTAGATATGGCTTAATCCATGTATTTTGGACCATTCTAATACCATTTTATGTTAATACACATTAATATTTTAATTTCCTTAAGTTTAGACTTAGGGACTCCATTAAAAATATTAATTATTTTAATATTTCTCAAACTCTTTAGAATCTTCCCAAACCCTTTTTGCGTATTGGAGATCTCATGTGCCCCAACCTCTCCACCAAATTTCGTGGCTAGAGCACATACGATGCTACCCCAAATCAACATAATCAGATTGATAACCCATTTGTTTAACATCATATCAACCAACATTGCCACATAGTAAGGCCTTGACTAATAGCTCTATCTCTCCACAAGATCCGAGCACAATGCTGGCGAGACCTAATGATTTATAGAAAACCTCATTATTATTGTCTCTCTCTGAACATACCCCACCCGCGTTCTTAGGGTGTGTTCCATGACGACTATTATTATCTTGGACTCCCCAACCCTAAAAGAATATCGGTCCTCCACGACTCCTCTAATTTGAGATGCCCTATCACATCATCAAAGAGTATCAGATGCCAAATGATTTCCCAATCCTCTATTCTGTCTTCTCAAGTGAAGACAAGAATAATGTGTCTATCTCTCTCCCTCTCAATTAGGGAGGATAAATTTTATTCATAGCTAACCTCCTTCTTGGCTTAGGAATTTCCAAGTTTCTATCAAGTAAGAAACTTATTTCCAGGCTCCCTCTTAATTAGGGACCTACAACAACTCCTCAGGTGGGACAACTAGTTGCTAGAGAAACTCCTCCTTTTGATGTCATGCATTTTTCCTTTATTCAAGGAGTCTTCTTGCTTTGGGGACTTCTATATAGGGCACAAACCATCTATCACTTTCATCCATGACTTAGTCAGGTCATCATCCCTCTCATCAGAAAGTGAACTATTGGTCTATATCTGGTATTGCTTCATGTTATGCTACCTTCATCATGCTTTCCTTTCCAGAAAAATATTTCATCTTTCAATGTGGTTATCTAGGAATATTTCCATATTTCTTCCTTTTGGTAGTCTTACATAAGCCCATCCAGATAGTAGTTCATAAATAAGTATTGAACACTTAAATCATAATTACCTTTGTGAAGGCCTTTCACCATGACATCTTCCTATAGGCATCAACAACTTACATATATGTTGACACATCTCCAAAGATATGAATTGTCAAGGGTCTCCATCTTTTCCAGACTTCCATCAGAGTCTTCATATTTTTCTAGGAGATATCATAGTCAAATCTTCTTGGTCTTTTGGACATTGACTGTCTTTACTTATTGTTGCATATTTCACAATCTCTTCCTTTTTTCACACATTTCATTCCTGGGAGCTCCAAAGTTTATTTATTGTGGTCAACCACCTCATACACCATATGAGGACATATTATGTCGATTTCATCTAGTAAATATGTGATCCATGCATTCTTGCATCCCTCATCTTTCCTTTGGGTCATCCAAACTTCCTGCAACAACTTCTTTTGAAGGATCTTTATCCCCTTGATCTGCTTCATTGTTATGTTATCATACCATCATACCTTGAATTCCACAAGTTTAAATTCTTGATGAGACACTTGCTTCCCTTGATGATTGGTGAACCTTACAGTGAATATTCTATCAGAGAGTCTTAAGGCTCTTGCATATCCTATCTTATATATGTTATCTTTAGACTAATGTATGATGAGTTTATCCTAGATGACCTCTTCCTACTTCATAAGTATCTTTCAATGAGGTTTTCAAGAGCTATACCCTCTATAGCCATAGATTTTTATCCCAGACATTTTGCATGTTACCTATATCATTAATGCTTTTACTATGATGCCATTCTCTAATATGATGCATCCTATTTATAAAGCTTCTTGCCTATATAGAATAATATTTAAAGGAGATCATCTCAGTCATAATAGAGATCTTTTACTTTCTCCTTCTTCAGCTTCTTTGTATCAGGCTCTTCCACTTCTTGATAATATGGGATTCTTCTTGATTTCCTTTGTTATTGTCCCTTCGAGGACAAGATCTTTTATAGTGTCCATATTCTTGACATAGATAGCACTGAGCCTTAGCCATTTTCTTAATTTTCTTTTGAGGATTAAATTTCCCGAACTTTCTTTTTCCTTTAGTAACTATTCGAATCCTTTCTTTAGGTTCTTCATCATATTTCCCCTTCAACTTGTTTTCTTCTATCTTGCATAGAGTCCAGAAATTGGTGACCTTATTGGATATGAGGTTACCTTGTTCACCAATTAGTTCATTTAGATTGATGGATATCATTTCCTTATTAGATACCATCTCTCACAAGTCTTGCATTTGAGTTTTTATTGAGATGCTTTTGAAGGGCATGAAGATATCCCTTCATTATTTGATACCTTTAATTTATATAGATCAGATCTAAGTGATATGATCCTTCTCATTGTATTTTCAGAGAATAGTTCTATCAACTTATGATATATTTCTTTTGATGTCTCCATCTTGGCTATATAGGGAATGAGGGAATCTTTGATGGATTCCCTAAGAATATTTTGAGCCTTTAGATATTTTTCTATATATTCAAATATAGCTTGAACTTCGGATGGCTTAAAGATGTTTCCATGGTCATGATCGATGACTTCATTTACTTCGAGGACTATGTCCATCCTTCCTTTCCATGTAAGGAAGTTTGATATCCCAACCAACTTCTGACTTTCCTTGAAACATGAAGTCATTTTACTAGATTATAAGAGAAAATGTACTTACTTGAGAAGATAGAATCTTCAACCAATTTTCCTTGGTGGAGATGAACTCGATGCTTCTCGAATAAATCTTTTTGAAGATAAGAAAGCTTTCACTTCTTAGTTGATGGACGAATGATGATCCCGAAGATGCTACTAGGGTTTCTTTCTGCCTCCTTCGAACTAGGTTTTTATTTTATTTTATTTTTTATTTCTTGCTTGATATCTTTGACTCGCTTTGATCCTTCCTTGAAACTTGATCTTTATGTGTCTTTTTTATTAGATGCCCCTTCTTGACTTTAGCACCTTAGCTCTAAAACCATGTTGAGAAATCTAGGGCATCAATGGTTAAGTGATTTCTCTGCTTATGATAACTACTTGTGATAGTCTTTTGAATCTTAATTAGAATATTCTCTTTTCTTGTACTTATTATTGTTTTCTTTTCATCAAGACAATTACCATATCATGAACAAAATAGAGAGACAAGAGACATAGTATATAGGCTTGTTAGCCAAGGCTAAAACCTCTCATTCTTTGAGAGGAAAACTCAAACGAAATTCTTCTTCTAGATCTTCAAATAATGAACACCAAGACCATGACAATGACCCTTAACACTAGAGTCCTCCCAAGTCTAAGTAACTAGCCTCCAACACTTTCCCTTCTTCTTTGTGCTCTTCTTGACTTGCTTTAGAATTTTGGTCTTCCTCTTCTAAGCTATCTTAAGGATCTCAATCTCTTTGAGAATCTCGGTTTCCTTGAGGTCTCAAGAAAGAGACCTAATGTACTTTTTATCGGCCCTTTCTAGTGAGGTCCTCTTCTTGACTTATGATCACTTTGATGCAGCTGCAAACACTTGACCTACTTCTAATGCCTTTGTATCTTCTGCCTTCGCACGTGTGAGGATGTAATACCCAGAAGAGTTCACAAATTAACTTCACTTCTCTTCCTTTTTGTCTTGCTAAGATAGAGGCTTCTTGTCATTGTTTTTCGCACTTTCTTGTAGACTTGCTTGACCATATGACATGCTTTGAAGTGTGGTCGAGTACTTGTATAAATACATGTTTTCCCATGTCCTTTAGGCTGACACAATCTCAGGAATAGGCCGACTTTACCTTTGAGAGAAGTTGACTTCATCTTTTTGATTCCTCCTTCGTTGTAGGTCGATTTACTGAGGGCTAGTGACAAGGTCTTGGAGGATGACTTTACATATACAAGTGTGACTCTTTATAATGTGCAACATGTCTTCATTACATGACAATGACTCTTTAGACTGAGATGACTATATGACAAATTTCCTAAGAGTTGTATTGGTATGATCCGGATTGTCCAAAGTCTTTTGTTCATTGAGTCGACGTTTCAAACCCCAAAGGGGGTCCATCATCAGGACGAATAAGAAAGATAGAAGATGAATGAAAGAGCTCTCAATGGGAACCTATACTAAAAATAAGGTCTCTTTCTCATGAAACCCATGATGCAAGCCTTAAAATAATTTTATTTTTCTTCTTTACATCTCTTACATAAAATCATAATTACATGTCATTATGAAGACCAAACCTAATTACAATTTACAACACCAACTTTGGTATCAGAGTAGGAGTTGGATATGCAACTTTGAGTCAGAATGGGATATTTATGGAAGAGCTAGATTCTCTTGACATTGGAGCTAAAAAAAACATTATCCTACTCAGTTATATTCACTTATATTTAGGGGGCACCCTTTTAGGTCTTTATTAATTTAAATGTCATATCATTCCAACCACATCTTAGAAATATATATATATATATATATATATATATATATATATATATAATATATATATAATATATATATATATATATATAATCTATTAATTCATCATCATTTACTAAACAAGAAGCTTCAACACAACACTTAATAATTATTTCAAAATGTTTGTTGAGAAAGTTGATGTCTTGGCTTCCTAGTGCCAATTTATGAAAAATCACTCAAAATCGATATGAAAACAATTTCATAAATCTCACAGGTGACTGTTCGGTTGGTGGAAGTATGTAGCTAATATGCCCCCCACTCCAGTTTAAGTCTATACAAATAACATGCTTGTACTTGTGAACAAACTCGTGGATATGTGCCCGCATACACTACAATGGTTGAGCCCATGTGTGAATCCTCAGTGACATTAGCAAAGTAGATACCCCCCACTCACAATTGGTTAGGTCACGAGAAATATGAATTTGAGTGATGCTAGTAGACCCTTGTAATGCTTAATCTATATGTGTTAATCTTATCCTTCCAAAGGAGATTAATACCTGAAGAAAGAGCTCCATATTAATAGTTTCGATGGAATTATTGTTTCCAACTTTTAGGAATCAATGAAAGAACCTCATCCTTGACATTTTCCATAAGTTCAACAAGCCAACCATAATCAAGAATATTCGATGTAAGATACTCTTCAACACTATGACATGTAAGATACAAACATTATTTCAAGAGGCATGTTTGAAAGGTGCTACATCACCCTAAAATTTTAAACAAAATAAAGAAAGAATCCAAAACCCATATGTACAACAACCACAAACTTGTTAATTGTGTATTGGTGGTTAGTGGCTTTTATTTTCCCAAATTCATGTAAACCCACTAATATACCAACATAATCCTTGTAAATTCTTTTTCTTCCCTTATCTCCATCAAAGAGAGAAAAATCATTATAAAGAAGACAAATGCAAAGGATATAAGTATTGAAATTAAAAACACATGCACATTTTTTCCTTAATATTAGGCTCCTTTTATTTATGAGTAATATTTGTAATCATTCACCGAGTAATATCTAGATTTTCTCTAAAATTCCAGGTAGTTCGTTACATTATGGCTTCTAAACAAATTCTTCTTCATTGTTTAACAACTCATAATATTGTATGATAAACTTTCTATAACAACCCTATGTTGCCAAATATGAACCTTATTTTTTTGGGATTCATGGAAGGTTTCAAATTCAAGATAAACTTAATCTTTGCCATATTGATCACAATGCCCTTTTTACAAACTACATGTTCAAGTAGTATTCTAGTCGGGTGAATAAAGATACATTTTCTTATGTTTAAAGATAATTTGATATATGTAAATCTCTTTAGCACCACCCTTAGCTAGTATGTGTGATTGTTGGGTCAGTGATATATGGTCCTATAATCAAAGTATATAGCCATTGTATTATATTAAACTCGAAACACTCTATGTTAAGATATGTAAACACTTATGAGTTAGTTAAGATCAATTTGGTTTAATGTATATTTAGGTAAAAAGTATATTTCCTAGGGTGTTTTTTTGTATGCATTAGTTGCATTGTAATCCGACGGTCGTGATATGGTCTAGATATAAAATAATTCAATAACCCATATTCTCCTCAATATTAACGACCATTATTTTGTGAGTTAATGCTCGATTGGTCCATGATATGTATTTAAAGAACATGGAGGTTTGTTGCTAATGATCGATTGAACTCTCCTCTGTACAAATTCTCTTCTCCATTAATAAAATTGTCTCAATTCGCCATGTTGGCTGGGGCCATGCATTATTTCCCGTTTTGAGGGTTGTAACCACATAAATGTATTGATGTACGATATTTGATATGGCTATGTGGGTGGTTGTTTAAAGTGTTCATTCTCTTTGGAATAATGTGTTTTTCGAACATGGTATTATAGCCCATTTGAAGATCCTCTTGTGTTGTTAATTGTGATCGCAAATCAATGTTGCAATCTATAGCAAAATATTTTTGGGTTTTTCTATTTTGATGCATTTTTTCGCTGAGTAAACTATTCCATTGCATCCAAAGAACTACTCTTAGTTAAAAGTGTCATTTATTTCATCTAAAAATGTGTTCGTTTGCCCAAGACATGGGTTTTTGTTAGATCCAAATGTATAAATATTGAATATGTTAAAAAAAATATCATATTTCTGTTTTATTATCTTTTATTCCTTGATTCATACTCTTTCTTATATTTTTATGTTTTTTGTTATGTGCTCTATGCAATTTTAGCAAATAAAAAGAGAAATCTTGAAAACTAAGAAACAAAGAGAAAACTTCTATTTTCTGTGTAAATTGATCAAGATCTTACCAGGTTTTTGTTGAGTTTTGGATTTTTTGTATTCAAAATACTAATTGTTTTCAGATGAATATGGTTTTTTTGCTGAGCACACATTTTGAGGTGAAACTCTAACAATAACAACGACAATACCACCATCACCACCAACCCCATCCTCCATAAATATTATTATGCTTTTGCACTCACTCACTTGATTGAAAGTTACTTTATTTTAGAGGTCTTGTGTTCAAGTTTCTTTCTTTAAATAATTTTTGAAAAAGGTTCATGCAAATTTGAATAATTTCATAACATTATGTTAAGTGTATTTCACTTATATTATAAAATTGAATTATTATAAGGTAATTTTAATATTCTTTTTTAGTTACCTTTTGCATACAACTTTTATTTATGAAATAATTTCATTGCAAAAGTCATTCTCACTTATTTTATAACAGCGGTTCGCTTCATTATGTAACTTTTTAGTAAAATCAAATTTATATGAAGAGCTAGTGAGGGTGTGTATATTCTTTTGGTTTCTCAATAATATCCATCATCACATGGGCCAACCTTTACCTTCCAATTTTTTTTTGTTTTTGTTTTGTTTTGGTTTTTTTTTTCATTCTGTTAAATTTTTTTAAAGGCATAACTTTCACATCCAAAGTCCATTTTTAATGTCATTTTTTTCAAATAACTTATTTTTAGTGACATCTTAATCAAAATAGTTAGATTATGTTTTTAGGTCCATATTGTTAGAAAATCAGAAAGGCCGAAATATTTTCTTATATAGATAATTACTTGTGATTCTATTGTAGCAACTACAACCACCCTCCAAATTTTTTCCTTAGCTTCATTTTGGATCCTCCCTCAAAATCTTAGCATGTCTTCCACTGCTCAGGTACTTGTGTTTTTATTTGAAGTTATCTTTTGCTTGACAACTTGTGTTTGCTAACTTGCCTTGATTTCCGCCACAAGCTGACCCCGTGGCTTGGTTCACATTCGGTTCTTGCGTTGTCTTGGAAAACTATGCAATCCTCGAGGGAAACCAACTTTGCTCTCAGGAATTACGCAGAGCAGCCTTGCAGTCAGCCCTGCTCTCTAGAAATGCGTAGAGCAGTCTGGCAAACTGCCTTGCTCAATAAAATTGCGTAGAGCATCCCAACACTGGCTTCGACTCAGGAAATGCACTGGTTCAACTGAAAACTTGTCTTCAGCTAGGAAATTTCACAAAGCATGAGAGGTAGCTAGAGCCACTCAGCCTAGGAATTGCACAAAAGAATTCCTCAGTTTTTTTCTAATGCATGTGCTAACAAGTTGCCCGGTTCCCTCCATAACTGTGCAATCTTCCCATGCATGCATGATAGTGTTTCTCAAAAAAGAAAAAAGAAAAAATCAAAAAGCATCCCTAAAAAATATGGATCTATTTTTAGCACTGGGAGTTACATGCAAAGTTGATTTTAGAAACTTCCCGCCAAGCGTCGCTTTTTCCTAGATTTGTGGCATGTGTGTCATAAATTCTAAATCTTCTAAATCTATTTAAACGACACCTGAAATCTCATTATACACACTTGATATTGGAGCTTTAACATTCCCAAGGCATCTAGGAACCTTCGACATAGTCAGCACAACTCTTCCGGGTAAGTTTTTCTTTTCAAGTCTTTTGCTATTTTTTTGTCGCTTTTATTTCCTTGGCTTGTGTGAGTGTTGTTTCACATGTTTTACTTAACGACCACTGGATTTTTGGTTTGTTTTAACTCATAGAAGTGTTGTTTCAAGTTTTACATTGTCTTTCCTAAGTGTCACATGCATAACATTCTTTTTGCACTAACAGTCGCCATTGGGGCGACCCTCTCCACCAACTTGGTTGTTCATCCGTTTGACTATTTCCTGAATTGGTTTTGATTGCATGCATGATAATTCACTCCTATCTGCAGCATCATTTTCTTTCTCTTTCGAATCTACTCATTTCAAGTCACCCTTAGGCGGATTTGGGCTGCCTTGGCTCAGATCTTGCTTTCACCTGCATGTTCTGCGCATTCTTGAACTCAAGGCTTTGCCTTGGCCCCATGAATTGCAAAGAGGCTGCTTGTCACTGGCCTCCAGGAGTGCTCTATGCTATTCTAGGAGTCAGTGCCCAGTCTTGCCCACTGGGATTGTGCAATGCATAGTCCCAGCCAACAATCAAGCTGGACTGAACTACGCATTGCGCAATTCCAGTCCATAGTTAACCCAGCTAGACTGCGCTCTGCATAGTTCCAGTTAGCAACAACCTCAATAGCAACTGGGACTACACAATGCACAATTTCAACTGACAGTTGCCTACCTCTCGGAGTCACCACTACACAATCTTTCCCAATAGTCACCTGGTTTGTTGCATGATCGATCCGAGAAGTGCATTATGTTTTTTAAACTGACATTTTCTTGCCATGAGTGTCTGCTCTGTCTCCAAGTACATTAGTTGTTGAGCAGTCTCTCAACAGTATAGGCATGATGGTTTCCAAGAGAGCTGGATCAAAGGAAACTATAGAGAGAAGCAATGGAGACGTGGTTGAACAGGTGCCAATAAAATTGCATGTCAATGTAGACACGCAGCTATTCGTAGAGAAGGACATGAAGATCACATGGCAAGAAATAAAGGATATATTTGCAGGAACTTTCAAGGAAAATATAGAATACCATCAAGTCTATGCCAACATTCATAAGTCAGGCTTGTAGAAGGTTGCATGCATGTATCCCTCCTTCCCCTGCATCGATGTCATTCACTGGGTTGCCTCACATACTGATCCCGAGACGATGATACTAAGTAGTGCCAGTGGAAACACTGATTCTTTCATCAAGGACTCCCATGACTTTGTAAAGCTTATTAAGAATGAGAAGTTAGGGCGGGATGACCTCCTGGTTAGCTTTGACGTTGTGTCCCTATTCACCAAGATTCCTCTTGAAGAGGCCATTCAAGTGATAAGAGAGGTTACAGATCCAGGGACTGCAAGACTGGCCGAAATTTGCTTGCGATCAACAGTTTTCACCTTCCAAGGAGCATATTATGAACAAACAACCGGAGTGGCAATGGGATCCCCCCTTTCCCCAATCGTGGCCAACCTATTCATGGAATATTTTGAAAAGAAGGCCCTAGACTCTTACCCCTTGAAACCAGCATGGTGGAAGCGATTTGTTGATGATACTAATATAAAATGGACTCATGGTAAAGCTGAACTTGACAAATTCTTTATTCACCTGAACTCCATTTCCTCAGATATAAAATTCACCATGGAGCTTGAAGAAAACATGAGCATTCCTTTTTTAGACATCCTCATAATGAGAAGAGACGATGGCTCCATTGGGCACAAAGTTTTCAGAAAGTCTACACATACTGAGAATTACCTCCATGCTGATTCCCACCATCATCCAGCCCAGAAGCTTGGTGTTCTTAACACGCTTGCTATCAGGGCTCTTCGAATTTCTGACGCTGATCATCTGGATGAGGAAAAGAAGCATTTAATCTCAACCTTTAAAGGTTTAGGCTACAAAGAGAATGAGATTAAAAGAGCAATTCAGAAAGCTGAGAAAAGATTGTTATCTCATGAACCTAAAACCAGAGATCAACCTGAGGGTGGTAGGGTTTTTCTTCCTTACATTCACGGAATTACAGATAAGATGGCGAAGGTCCTAAGAAGAAAAAACATAAGCACACAATTCTCAGCCCCTGGGACAATCAGGCAAAGTATGAGATCAGTTAAAGATAACATTGATAAGCATCAACTCAAGGGGGTCTATAAAATCGATTGCTCATGTGGGAAAAGCTACATTGGGGAAACTGGTCACTCTCTACATACAAGACTCAAAGAGCATGGGGCTGATATTAAGAATGAAAGGTCTCGTTCCTCCGCCCTTGCAGAACACTCGTCAAAAACTAAACAAAATGTCCTATTGGAGAACGCCTCCATCATCGCCAAGGAGGAGCAACAGCATAAGTGAAAGATCAGAGAAGCCCTGGAGATTATCAAACACCCGCACAATCTCAACAGAGACAACGGTATGGAGATTAGTGGAAGCTGGCTTCCCCTAATCAGAAAAATTAACCCCTAATATAATAATAATAATAATAATAATAATAATTTTAATAATAATTATAAAACAATAATAATGACATTAATCCAATTAACTAATTAGGCCGATAGGCCTTTCCTTTGAAAGGGACCTTCGTCGTCCCTTTTGTTCTCCCGCTGACACGTGTCGTCGGCTCCCCTTCATCCTCGTGCTGACATCTGGCGGCGGGCTTTTGAGTTTTGGTATGACTTTCCTTCTTCTTCATGCTCCGTCGAGTTTTTCGCGTCGAGTTTTCCGGTTCTGGTTATCCATTCGAAGCATCGATCTGCAGGAATGGCAGAAGAACAGTTTACGGTAGGGCGTACGAGGGTGGGATGGGTAGGAACTGGCATGATGGGGTTTGCAATGTGTGAGAGGGTGCAGACCGCCGGATACCAGATAACTGTATATGCCCGGACGCCCAGCAAGATCAGAGGGCTTTGTGAAAAGGGAGCAGTTTTGGTGGATTCACCCATGGCAGTTGGGGAATGGAGGGACGTTATCTTTACTATGGTCAACGACCCTTCTGATGTTCGCAAGGTTGTCCTAGGAACTAAGGGTATCCTCTCTGGCATGGCCCCTGGAAGTGGAACCGTTCTGGTTGATATGACCAGCAACCAGCCCTCGCTTGCTAGAGAAATCTACGAAGAAGCCAGAGCTAAAGGCTGCGAATCCGTCGACGCACCGGTGTCGGGCGCGGACAAGGGGGCTAAGGACGGTACTCTGGCTATCATGACGGGGGGCGAGCTAAGACTGTGGCGAAGCTGGATCCCCTGTTTAGGGTTATGGGATCAACGACTTATCTGGGGCCTCCGGGCTCAGGCCAGAGTTGCAAGATAGCGAATCACATTGCGACTGCGGCGAGCCTACGAGGTCTGAGCGAGGGGTTGGTATTTGCTGACAAAGTTGGGTTGGATGTGTCCAAGTACTTGTCGGCTGTTTCCAAGGGAGTAATGGGGTCAAAGGTCATGGGCCTATTCGGAGGGAGGGTTATCGAGCGGGATTTTGCGCCCGGGGGTTTTGCAAATTATATGCTTAAAGATTTGGGAATGGCGTTGCAGGGTTCTGAGGAAATGGGGGTTTCTTTGCCTGAGACTGCACTGCATCACCAGCTTTATATGTCTATGAAGGCCAATGGAGATGGGTTTCTTGGTTGTCATGTCTTAATCACTGCCATCGAGAGGCTTAGTAACCATTCTTTGCCATCACCACCGCTCTCAACCCACAATTGTAACTATAAACCCTGCACTTCATTTTCAGATTTTTTACCAGGTGGTGGGATCGATCGAGCCCTGTTCTTGAAAGTTTTCATCATATGTTCTAGAATGTTTTCTGAATTTCTGTCAATGGGGCAATAGACATTTAATTAGGAATGTCTGTCAATGGGCAGTAGACATTTAATTAGGAAAAAAATAGATTGCCCACCTGGAAAAACTGGTCGTAAAGAGCCTTGTATGTGGTATGTGGCTTTTTTTTCTGTCTAAAGTGGAGACTTCATTGAGTAAATTAAATGATTGAATATAATTCAAAATTTGGAAATTGTGGGTTGTGTAGAACAAGGTTCAACAGGGGTTAAAGAGGGTACAGTCTGAATATATATTGAACATATATTTTTGCACATGCACATTATTGCTAAGGCTGAAAGAATTTCAAATTGTCATGTCTTAATCACTGCCATCGAGAGGCTTAGTAACCATTCTTTGCCATCACCACCGCTCTCAACCCACAATTGTAACTATAAACCCTGCACTTCATTTTCATATTTTTTACCAGGTGGTGGGATCGATCGAGCCCTGTTCTTGAAAGTTTTCATCGTATGTTCTAGAATGTTTTCTGAATTTCTGTCAATGGGGCAATAGACATTTAATTAGGAATTTCTGTCAATGGGCAGTAGACATTTAATTAGGAAAAAAATAGATTGCCCACCTGGAAAAACTGGTCGTAAAGAGCCTTGTATGTGGTATGTGGCTTTTTTTTCTGTCTAAAGTGGAGACTTCATTGAGTAAATTAAATGATTGAATATAATTCAAAATTTGGAAATTGTGGCTTGTGTAGAACAAGGTTCAACAGGGGTTAAAGAGGGTACAGTCTGAATATATATTGAACATATATTTTTGCACATGCACATTATTGCTAAGGCTGAAAGAATTTCAAATAAACTTGTAGAGAGTTTTTTGGAAAAACTGTGTAAAGGATTTCTAATCTGGCCAACGTCACTCATCATCAGGGACCACAAAGCATAATCAAATAAACTTGTGAATGGCTTGCATACAGAAATCGGTGATGCCATTTGATGAGCAGATGATGCTTCTCTATTGTCTTTGTTTTATTTGGTTCTATATTAGGGCTGCTCAAACTTCAAAGAATTCGTTTCGATAACACATCTTCAGTCAATACTCTGCAGTGCAATAGGCTTAAGCTTTCACTGAATTTTATCCATTTGGTAGTGAAGTATGCTTACTAGAGAATTTGATGGATTGGACATCAATTGAATTATAAGTTTTTCAGCTCTCCCTAGCTATATTTGAGGTATGATCGAGGAAAATCTCCCCAAAATCCATTAACAGTTCATATATTTCATTAACTGATAATATATCTAAATAGAGAAGTAACAGATTGCTAAAGTTTAAACAATTAAAATATAAAATGCAGAAGCCAGTAAATAGTCTTCAATACTTAGAAAATGCTGAGCATGTTTTCTATTTTGTGTTTCAAGGCCGTGGAGGTTCACTTGCAGACATTCCATCACAGAGATGAGAAGAAGGTATTATTGATAATATTATTATGCATATCCCCATCTTCTTGAACTTTTCATCCTTGCATATTCATCTTAGCTTGGATGGATGGATTTGTTTGCACGTTTTCAATTCATGTGTTTCACAATTTCCATTTTTGACAAGTAAAAGCAGACGCCCGGGATTGTTGACTTCTTTGGATGGTGTACCTAGGATGCATTTTATACAGATGTTTTTGCCAAAGGAGTAGAGGAGGGATTGAAGAGGTACTCTTATTGCTTTATCTGTAATAAAATGGTTTTATTTAATTGTTCTTTTTTTTTTTTTGTTATCATTCAGTGTAAGATTACAACATCAAAATATAGGAATCTAATTCTGTCTACAAGTTGATCACTTCATCTGCATATTCTGCTCTTGATCTTGTGTGTCTTTTCTTGTATATTGTTCAGGGTTGACGACATATCCAGTATTGATATCATCAAAATATTAGAATATATTATGTCTTCAAATTGATCACTTCATCTGCATATTTTGCTCTTGATCTTGTCTGTCCCATCCTGTAAATAATTAAGGGTTGTCTGCATATTCTGCAGTATATAATCAAAATAGGAATCTAATTCAGTCTTCAAATTGATCACTTCATCTGCGTATTTTTCCCTTGATCTTATCTGTCCCCTTTATATCATTCTTGGCCGACTGCATATTCTGTATTGATCTTTTCTTTTCCCGCCAAATAATGTTTTGGGCCTGTTATGTATCGCACTATGTTATAGCATTCAGATCATAGAAAACAGATTCGGTATCTAACACTATGACAATTACAGCCTTTCAGATGGGGGAATACCACCAGGTTTTGTTATCATTGATGATGGTTGGCAGTCTGTTGGTACAGATCAAAACCAAGAAAATGCTCCTGAAAAAATGTGAGCACTCAGCATTCATCTTTCAGAGTTAATTTATTTCAAGAAAATTATAGAGTTGATAGTGATCTGTTGAGAAAATTTCATCTACACCTATGACAAATCTGACCCTCCTTTTCATCTTTGGATGTTCAGGCTTCTAAAGCGTTTAACTCACATAAAAGAGAACTGCAAATTTGGAAAGAACGGAAAAGAAAGTGAAAAGTAAGAAGATACAACCTTGGGCATTCAGCATATAGTTGACATAGCCAAAAACAAGTATAATTTGAAGTAAGTAATGACCCTTATTATAGAAAATTTATTCTCAAATGTAATGTATATTGAGGCTAGAGCTGAAACGGGTTATTTTTGCTAACCTTGTTAAGGCTGTCCATATTCTTCACTTTCTTAGATTTGTGATATTCTTCTATGTTGGTAGGTATGTGTATGTATGGCATGGAATCACAGGTCACTGGGGAGGAGTTAATCCATGCTGCTATTAGCTATGGATCTAATGAGGTCTCTTGCCAGTGAAAGACTAGAACCAGATTGTTCAATTTTTTGCATATTCAAGCTTGAATCTCAACAAGGTGATTTTTTGTAACATTATTTTGTAAGTTGTATGCTACAAAGAAATTGCCTGGTCAATACCTCTTGCAGAAGCTACAGTTTATGTGCATTGTGTATGATTCTTCCTCACGATCATGCTCTTCAAATATGATCTAATAGCTTTTTAACAAAGAATGGGAGATTAATGGTGCCTCAATATCAATTGGTGTTGTTCAAAACAAATTGTTATATACTATTGTTAAATTGGGTCTATATTTATTTCAGAATTAATGAAGTTTGTTCTTGAAGATGTTTATTCTAAGCAACTATTTTGGATATTTGGCAATTGCATATACAAAATTAGATGGTTTGACTCTAAAACTATAACGAACGAGGACCCTAGCCTGTCTTTCCAATGCATCTGGCTATTTCTGGTTGTAATAGAAAGGGATTGATTTTCCTGTCATGACAGAGTTGAGCAGAGACTATAAGTGAATCTTTTTTTCCTGTAAAAGCGGCCGAACAAAAGTTCCTGGAGAAAAGTTTAAACAGCGCTGTCATTAATTGTGTTGTAGAGCAGATCAGACTGTATTTTTTTTTTATTTATCTTGCTGATTACTCTGGACCTACCTACTGGTATATGTATTTGGACTTTTTGGAACCATTCTTATATTTGCACTGCAGGGGTAGGTGCTGTTATATATGTGGACTATCGTTTGCTGTGTTCAGGTGGTGGTTGATTTCACTGCTACGTGGTGTGGACCTTGTCAAATCATCAGTCCAGTGTTCGTGGAATTGTCGAAGAAATTCTCAGAAATATTTTTCTTAAAGGTCGATGTGGACGAATTGAGGGTACAGTCATTTAATCGCTACCCTATAAAGTATTGGTTGGAACTTGGATAGATATTTGAAATAGAATATTTTTGTCTGTGATTTTCTCTTTCCCAAATTTGTTGTTCTCTTTCCTTTGGTAAGAGAATTCCATGACAGGAAGAAGGGAAACGAGGAATGATTATTTAAAACAAATCAGATGTGTTACTTGGCACGTTTGTTTTTAGTATTTCTAGGAGAATTTCATGACAAGTTCGTAAATGAAAAATGAATCAGATGAATCAATATAGAGCAGAGTCCAGATTAATGAAAGCTTTTCTGAGTAATGCAGAGTCCAGATTAATGAAAACTTTTCTGACTATTGCAGAGTCCAGATTCATGAAAGCTTTTATGATTTTCCAGGATGTAGCTCAAGAGTGGGACGTGCAGGCCATGCCTACATTTATCTTTATTAAGGATGGAAAGGCTGTGGATAAGTTCGTGGGTGCAAATAAGGCTGAACTTCAAAGAAAAGTAGCAGCTCTTGCTACACAAGAAACCCTTGTTACTCAAGCCTAGTGCTATTCTGATATGCTATATGTCAATATTCCTTATGAATTAAAACTAAAACTATTACCGGTGTGCATGTACTGCCCATGTTGAAATTGGGAAAATATTATATTGCCCTCTGTAATTACCAACGTATTGTACACATTAGTATTAGCTTTTTACACTCGTTATCGATATGGTGTTGAATATGATGAATGAGGATACTTGTTGACAGTGTTATTGCTTTCCTAATTATTACGTGTTTTGGAGTTTTTTTGGCGTTTGTATTCAGCTAAACATTGATAAATCCCTTTTACCACAATCTGATCCTTAACATTGCTTCATTCCATGACAGCTTATTGTCCTTTATTGTTAATGTGATACCAACCATCTTCAGGTGGAAGATATATGCATAACATTCTTCAACAAAATCACCACGCAAACCCATGTCAAAAACTATTCTCTTGTAATTTATAGGCCCCAAAACTCCTCATAGATCAGTGAAACTGTAACTGAATTTGGCAATTCCAATTTAGTAATCCTATCGGCCTCTCTTTGTACCTTTTGGGACAATTGCTAGTAAATAATATTTATATTAATCCAATTAACTAATTAATATTAATTATTAATGATTAGTTCATATTAATAATAAGTATAAATTTCTAATCAATAATAATTATAAGGATTATTTCTTGATTTTATTTATTTTATATTTTTATTTAAATTTAAACTATTAATATTCATTATATTAATTTATACTATTATATTAGTATTACTACTGTTATTATATAATTATTTAAATTAACTTTTGACCTTTAATGTTATTATTCATCGTTTCATAATTTCTAATCATTAATACTTATTAATTTTATTTGATATAATATTATTAAACAAAATATAATAACCAATTTATAATAATTATCATTTTTATATTAATATAATAATAAAATTTAATTCTCCAATGAATAATAATTAAAAATTACCTCTCCCTCTTTTTTATGAAATTGTCATTAATATGATTTAGTTATTAGTTTGGAATAATTAATTATTAGAATTAATTCCAATTAATAACTATTAAAAGAATTAATTCTTTATTACTCATTAATAATGATAATATAATAATAATAATAATAATTATAATATAATTATTAATAATAAAGTTTTGTCCAGTTAACTAAAAATATTTTATAATAACTATTTCATATAATAAGAATTTTTTATTTCTAATTAATAATAATAATTAATTATTTCTTTAGTTTATTTTATAATTTTCAAATTTTGATTTATTCAATTTATACTATTATAGTTTAAAATTAATCAACATTTCTTTTTAATAAATTAAAAAATAAAAAAAAAAAAAAAAAAAATTAATAATTAAATAATTAATTAAAGAGACAGCCGACTTCTCAAAAATTGAGAGCCGTCCCTCCTCTTTGCTTTCATAATCTCTATTTATACCCTAATTAGTTGCTCTTCTTCTATCAAGCTTCAAGTTGCCCTGATGATGGATCCCAGTTGGGATTCGAAACGTTGGCAGGAAAATCTTCTTACTGTGGAATCTCCGATGAATGAATCAAAAACTTGCCACCTTCAGGATGGAAACCTACCATAAAATGTATCATTTTCTGTAACCGGTGAACTACATAAATGCCTTGTTCTTCACTCCCAACAACAATGTGAACTCAAGAGATATCTTGAAGTGTTGGGTAAAAGAGCCATCGAAGTTCAGGATGACACCCAACCAGGTCTACAAGATGAAGACACTCAGGAAGGATTACAAACTCTTGGTCATATTTGTATGTTTCTTGTATGGTCAAGAGAGCACGAAGACCTTCCCACAGAGTTGGGTTGTTAGGTTGGATTAGTTGGAAAATGAAGGAAGGCCTTTCAACTGGTCTGACATGTTGGCTCTTTAGCTGAAAGTGCATGTGTCAAATGCCCAGAATTCACCTAAGGATGGATAAGAAAGATTCTATATGTCCGTGTACCAACTTGATGCAATCTGTGCCCAACAGTAGTTCCCTGGCATGGGTTGGACACGGAAACCATCAGAAGAAGCTGTGAATATTTATTGCAATTTTCTCTTTGAGTGCAGCTACCGAGGAGTCATGACGAGGTTGTCTGACCACTTCATCACCCCGTTGTACAAGATGATATTTGAGCAAGACCCACCTTGCATGTCCCATGGAGTGATGCAGGCATTGCTCAACATTGCAGATTGGTATGCCTCACCTGGTGGCACCTTCATCAAGATGTTTATGTGGAGAAGCCTCTGCATGAGCTACCTAGGTTTTACACAGACAAGTTGGTCATGCAAGAGGTTTCATACCACATCTCCACAGGGTTATTAGCAGGGCTTCACAAGAGGAAGACGACACCATGGCCCACTCTTCCTTTGTTTAGGTTGTACGAGGTTCATACCTTGAAAGATGCAGATGTCGAGACTGAAGACTTGAAGAAGTTTGGGTTCAACACCAAGAGTTTCAATCCGTATGATCCACACTACATATGCAAGAACCACTGTGCGAAGGTATACTACCCATGGATCCACGAGGCATGTCATTGGCTAGAGGAAGATCCTTGGAGGTATTACTATGATTCATCTAGGCCCAATGAACCAGTCAGTATGGATGTAGAATGGAAAGTGACATTGCAGGCAATAGTGCCACAGGAAGTAACAACAACAACAGTGAGCATCAAACCAACACAAGAAAAATGCAATAAGAAGGTTGCCGATATTGTAGAGGTTGAGAAAAGCTACAAGTTCAAAGAGATCCACTTGTTGAGAGAGTAGCTTTGGAGATATAAGCAAAGAGGTGACAACGCGACAAGAGAGTAGCACAAAGAAAGAGGGAGAAGCAAATATTGGAAGAGATGGAAAGGAGATTTCAGGAGAAAGAGAATAAGCTGAAAACAAAACAAGAAATCAGGAGGAGAGAGAGTGAAGAAAGGAAGAAACAAGATAGGAAGAAGGACAAGGCGCATTGACAGAGAAAACTATGCAGATACCAGTTGAAGCAGTAGAGTAGCCAACAAATGATGAATAGGGTGAATAGGTGCAGGTTCGAGAACTTTCTCAGCAAGTTGAGTTGTTGGTTGAGGTAACAGACATGGAGACGAAACTACAGCTAGAGGATGAAGACATCAATCTCATGCCGATGGCATCGGAGGTCGAACCACAGTCTCCTCCACCTCTAGAACCACAACCAATCCTAGGCGAGCAAGAAAAAGTTGTTCTCCTTGATGATGATCCGGAGACAGATGTGTACAATCTAGCATTTGACGAGACACAACAAAGGATTGTATAGGCACGAAGAAATCAGCTCCGAGATGATCATATATCACTTATGCACATAGAAGAAAGTGTGATTTTACTAGATGTTAGAAGAAATCCAGTTGTCATGGACAAGACTTCTAAGGCTTATGCATAAGCCATGAGTTTGACGACCAAGTTCTTGGTAGCAAAGAATGATTGAATGGTGAAGGACTTATAAGAGGCCAGGCAGAGAGCAGAGCAGTCCACGGGATCCACCATGATAGAGATGAAGAAAGAAATAGTGGCAGAGATATCAACTTTGGAGGCCACCATGTGGACAATGTATAAAATATTTGTCACCCTGCATAAAGTGGTTATCCATTTACATGGCTTTCAGTAGCAGTGCATGTAGACAACCCAAACACTCAAAGAAATTCACACTGCTATTGCGCACATGCAAGAATGGACAATGAGGTACAAGGGAACCCTGGTTTACTTGCATAAGAAGATGAAGCCACAAGATGAACTTGACAAAGCGCAGATTCATATGTAGATCCGGAATTATGAGCAACTCCCTCCACTCATCACTAGTATTGAGGCTTCCTATGCACGGTTGTTTAGGAGTTTGGATGCCATCATGCAAACACACAATATCCCTTCGATCGGAACCCTCACACAGGCCCTGAGGAAGAACCAAGTCATGCTAGATGTCGACAAGTACATAGAGCAGTTGATGCATGTAGCCACCAACGATGAGTTGTAGCTCAACGTAGAGAACATGCAAAGGTATTTCAATGGTCCAACCGCACTTAGGATAGTGTTGCACATGCTTCAAGGTGATCTTGACATAGGTTTCAGAACCATATACCCATAATCCATGGAGGCAAGGGTTTGCTTCGAAAAAGATGCCATCAAACAGTACGGGGACACAATAGAGAAGTCCAAGCTTGGTATTAGTTCATCGCCAAAGATCACTGCGAGGAGGTTACCAAGTTGGTCTTTCTCCAAGACCTCGATGATGTTGTTTGTCTTGTCAGATTGACTGAAGCCTATTTTTTTCCCACATGGGTATAATGTGGAAATTGTATTATTGTAAATATATTGTAAGTGAAATTCCAAGTGTCAATAGTGGAATGTGAAAAATCATTGTTGTAACGTGAAGAGTCATGAGGGTAGTCCAACAGTCAAAGGGGAATGTCAAGGGTAACCCCACCCTTTGCTACATATAGAACCTCATAACTCATAGACTAGGCTTTTGGGAGCCAAGATTTTGGCTAGGCATAGCTTAGAGAAGGCTTGGAGAGTATTGTGATGAGCCTTTTCTTCTCCACAGTGCAGAGTGAGTACATCTCTTTGGACGAGCAGGCGGTGTTGACTATAATGTTCCACTATTGGGGCTAGTGGTTGTCAATGGTGTATGTATGGATGGGACTTTCAGTTTATATAATATAATAGAGCCAACATGTCTTCATGCATATGTTGTTATTATAGTTCGACTATTCTGGTTACTTTAGCAATTTATGTTGTTTAACTTACGCATTTGTGTATGAACTATTTTGTATACCATTGTATGAATCTTGTTGAAGTCGTGTTGTTGGTTTAACCCGTCACTTTGGATGGTGGACTATTCTGCTTTCCAACTCGTGATATCATTCAACTTGCATGTACCTTTCAGGTTACATACTATTACAAGCTTCTAAGGGACACACTTCCTTTTCCCCTTTCATTTGTTAGAACCCCCATGCATCCCACTTGACTCACTACAAGGTCAGACACTTGCTTCCAACAAAGATATCACACCTCTGTGCACTATCGTAGTCAAGGCATTGCTTTACTACCCACTTCTGGGACTCCAACTCCAAACGGTCTGAGGTCTAGTTGGGAATTCTTACCAGGGAGATCCCATGACATGTTGGTGGGTCCAACACCATCAACAAATTATTTTAACTTTATGTTATTCTTTTATATTTTAGTTCATCAAGCAATTACTAAAACAATAATATAAGGACAATAGATGTAGGCGGACAACCAAGGAAAAGCTATCTAGGGGAAACCCAGTTAACAATTCTTCCTTAAATAGTTTCTCAAGATAGTTCAAGACTCTTTGACCTAGACAAAGACTTCTTTCACACCAAATCAACCCTCAATTCTTCTTGTAGATGATAACCCTTCAAAAGAAACTTCGACCTAGTAGTATCAACATGCAGTAACAACTTCGACCCAGTAGCAGCAACATCAACTAGACTAGGAAAACTTTGATCTCCTTGATACACCTTAGAAGTGAGAGAGAGTTGGCCCAAAATTTCGATCTTAGTGTCTTCCATATTCCTCCAAAAACTCACACTCCTTTTCAGCTCTCCTTCTAGCCCTTTTCGAACTTCGCACTTCCTAGTTTCCAGCTTCAAATATCAAACTATGTGTGAGAGAGTGCGATGCTTTGAATGAATTCAAACTACCTTGTATATATAGCCTTCCAATGAGGTCGAATTACCTTTCTTGAGGCTAAATTGGTGCTAAGGAGACTAAATTCATTTTTGACTCAAAAATAATTATTTTTACATGATTCGAAAGCCCAAGAAGGGTCTCTTTTAATGTACAATGACTCTAATGACTCAGAATAAATCCTAGAAGTCCTCAATGAGGAATTTAACCTAAAACATGATGACCCAGGCATGAAACCCATGTTTTAATAAGTCAATAATAATAATAAAAATATTTTCTTCATTCTTTTGATAAGTACATTTCATTGTGTCTCAAACACATTTATGAAGATCGAACCTAGTTACATATTTCAATGCTCCCTCTTAACTAGAGAGGTATTCACAAATACAAGCATAAGGAAGATATCATAACACATGAACCATGAAGAATTTTAGGCACCACAATGCCATGGACTAGATTCCTAACCAGAGCAATCTATCCAAGATCCTCTAATAGTTTAGGCACTACAATTCCATGGACTAGATTCTTGACTAGGGAAACCTATCTAGGTGGGA
Organism: Pinus taeda; assembly: GCA_000404065.3. NCBI lineage: Eukaryota > Viridiplantae > Streptophyta > Pinopsida > Pinales > Pinaceae > Pinus > Pinus taeda. The sequence goes on along the minus strand of APFE031355623.1, from coordinate 96,760 downwards.
CTAAGATGGACTAAATATTTCAAACTCTCTAGGTACCATCAAGCTTACTTGCTGACCATCAACCCAGGGATTTAGGTGCGTATCCAAGGTCAGAGCTCTACAACCAACACCACCCTCCCTACTTTGACAATTAGACATCAACATAAAGTGATGGCCAGACGTCTTTTTTGTGGAGGTAAATCCCCTCTGCGGACAGAGGTGATCCCTACTAGCCCAAAAGGGGTCTAGCAACAATCAAACAACACTAACACACAGGTTCCTAATTGCAAATCAAAGACCGATGATGAGGGCCTACCTGGATTCCAACGCTAGTACTTGTAGAAGAGTCGTCGCTCCTGTTCCTTTGCTCCGGCTGGTCACGATCCCCATGATCCTCGTGAACGGACACCTGCACATGCAAAGAATGACACAAATACAAGCATAAAATCCAATAGATGCAACTATATATCAGTCAGAAAGGATATAAATCAATCATCATTATAAAGACAATAAGAATGGAACCATAATGATAGTCGTCTATTATTGTTGATAAACAAGGAAGAATACAACCATAGTTCTGACGTCAAATCCTCCTTTGGTTGGGTGATCAGCAGCACATGCCTTGCAAAGCTTGTTGCGAATGGGGAACAAGCCTCTCTCTCCTTGGTTACTTGGAAAAGAATCTCCTCACTTTAGATTTAGCCTTATGGGGATGAAGAAGGCTTCTTGTAGCATGAGCTTAGCAATTCTCAGACTTTGGGACTTAGAATTTGGAACTTGGAGACTAGAACTACTAACTTGTCAAAGGCAAAAGGACAAGCTTTTATAGATAGAGGAGAAGGAGTTAGGATTTTCCACAATATTCATGGGGTTAGCGTTATCACTAAGAAGCTTCCATGAGAGGTGGAGAACTACTTCCCTCCTATGGAGATTCGAAGCCAAACTGAACTAACTCAAGATGGAATTAGTTCATGAATAGGTTAGGAAGAACCTTTGTGAGTTTGTTTGTTAAAAACTTTACCCAACTGGGCTGGCGTGAGTGCGACTTTGAGACAGAGCACCAGCTGGCGCGCCCTCTTTGGAGGATTTCCCCCATTGGCACGAGTGATACATAGTGGAACCGCACCAATGGAAAAAGGGCTATTTTTATGGGTATTTTGCAGAAGGTGTCTTCAGGGCATATAAAGTACATACTCAAGGGGATACAATGCAAGTTTTTTCAGGTTATGTCACTTCTCACAGGTCCCGGAATAAGTCCTCCAATGTGCGGGAGAAGGGGTAACAAGGACGGTGACAAATTACTGTGTAACAGATGCCCCCTAAAGCATGAGGCCCGAGAGAGAGAGAGGGGTGAAATGCTTTACAAGAACATGGTCAACTGAAAACACTACCGCCAAAGAACCTGCATAAGAAGTACAACTGATATCTCAAGTACATGATGTATGTGATATGGGCGCAACCATCCATAGTAGAGTACATAAAGATCCGGATCCAAGGTATGGGCGCAGCCATCCAGGATGGATCGATAAGTAGACTTAGGCATGGTCATAGCCATCCAGTGAATGAGTCATGTAATGATTATAAGAATCCACAAAATCGCAACCTGGACCTCCATAGACAAAATCCAGGGTCTTGCGCTCTAGCTCGACCCGAACAAAGTACAAGTTCAAGCATGCGAATATGGGAGTCGAAGTCGAACATGCAAGAACATTGTCTGATTACCAATCAATGATGAAAATTGTTAACAAACGCGAGAGGTACCACCAATAATGAAAATGGTCCTCAAGGTACTATAGGTACAATCTACGGCGTGCGAACCAGTGAGCCGGTGTCGAACACTCGTAGAATCATTCGATTCGAGGCCAATGATGAAAACCTCACGTCGAACACGAAGAACCTGCCATTGAGGCATGCAGGCTCCAAGGCACCTGAAGGGAGTCTCTAAGTCAATTTCCTGGATAATGAGCTGAAGTCGACAGGAAGTGACCTTAATCAAAGGTGGGCCATAATGTTTCCCACATCATCGACACGAGACAGAGAAAGATAAGATGTTTTGTGTGAGGTATCAGAGGGAGGTTGAGTATTCTACAGAGGTCAACTTCTCTTGAACATATTGGCAGCACGACAGTGGAATTGGCAGTATTTGACATCAAATGATCAGGGGTCATGGTGACAGGGCAACGAGCAGATGAGAGGTCAAACAGGAAAACCCAAACCTGCGGAGGCAAGTGTAAGAACAAGATGAGATGTCCCCACCCAGACATGAATGCAGGCAAGTGCCATGTTCAAGAGCGACATACTGCCGACACGACAATAAATGTTTCCATTTTCCCCACCATTTCTGGCGAGTACCTCGATTATTTTTTGATGACAAGCTTGACGGGGATAGCATATGCTTGAAGGGCATCATTTCGACGGAATTCGATGTCATTAAGTTTTAACGAGTCTGATAAAGGAAGAAATCGACGCCTTTTCATGTTTAGAGAGTTTGAAAAGACAGCGGAAAAAGGAAACTCGAGGGGTGTCCTTTTTTGTAAAATTGTGTCTCTTGAGCCCGAAAAAGTATAAAACAATGCTCGAAAGAACCGCCCGATCATTACGATCAAGGAGTACTTTTCATGAGTAGTGATTTCGACCTGAAAAAGTAAAAAGCGATCGAAACCACGTCGTTTCGTAACTGTTAACGAACCTGAAACGACAAGGGTCCGATGATCTTTTCGTCTTTACACGGTCAGAAAGGGGCTTAAAGGCAACTGCCTCTTAGTTACGTTTAACAAGTCAAGAGGAATAACTTGGCAATCTTTTCAGCTTTAAATGGTCAGAAAAGAGCTGAAAGCAGACCTCCATTTTTATTCTCTTTAACGAGTCAAAAGGGAAAAAATACTCGATAATCTTTTCATATTTTACAAGTTAGAAAAGAGCTTAAAGGGGACTCGTCCTAGAGGAACGAGTGGTATAAAGGGTGGCAACTGGTTCCTCAGGAAAGGAAAACAAGCAAGTGAAAGCATATGATCGGCCAAAGAGATGGTGGCGATGGGATGAAAACAACCAAGGCTCATCTAACAGAATTTAGCAGATAAAGATAGCAATCACGAGATGTAAATGGGTATGGGTTCATTTTTACACAAGTTTGAACCATGGAGAACTCTCTTGGATTCAGGTTTCATGTTTACACAAGCTTGAAATGAAAAAACTATGCTTGTTATAAGTTCGCATGCCCCCAACATAATGACGCAAAATGAGGTACATGCCCCCCAAGCTTCATTGCATTCAACAAAGTGGATGGAATGAAGGTTGACTTTCGAGATCTTGGAAAGACTCGACTTGTATTTTACGAGATCTTAATCAAAATACTCGATTTGGTAAGGTTGTTGTTTCATTTTTTAATGAGGTTGACACAGTAAAAGAACTATCCTCATAACCTTTGTTTCATTTTTTAACGAGCTTGACACAAGATCAGGAACTATGCTCGACAAGGCCCAGTTTCATTTTTTAAGGAGCTTGACATAGGAAAGTGAACTATGCTCCGAACATACCTAGTTTCATTTTTTAAGGAGCTTGACATAGGAAATCGAACTATGCTCCGCACGAACTTCAGCATAATGAACAAGAAGTCGTTGCTTCCAAGAGTGTCACTCCCGGTGGAAGGACAACATCTTGGAAGTCAGGACCCAATGCCCTTAGGACACTATGCACGACGGTGGCATCACTGGATACAGGCACGGGATACGTAGCCACGTAGTTGACCTGTAGTGGGGCAGATACAACTGGTGGATAAAAACCAAGAGTGGATGACAGCTGTGCAGGAGGCACCGGGGGACTAAAGAATGATAATTGATCTATAGTCACAATTCTTCCATCGTGTGGAAAGTAAACCACACGGAAAAGTGAAGAGACAAGGGCCCCCATGGCATAAACATAGTCATGACCAAGGAGAAGATTGAAATCTAAAGCACCTTGGGTAACCAGTACGTCTATATAGACAGTTTGCCTCCCAAAGTAATAGGGAACTTTGGAAGGATCCCTAACGGTTGACTGGTTCCTCCGTCAAACGCCATCAGATTCTGCGCGACCGACACAAGCTGTGGGGAGCCCAAAGCTTGCCAAGTAGTAGAAGGCATAAGACTGACAGATGCCCCCTCATCCAAAACAGTGCCGGGTACTGTTGTATCATAGGCATGTACTGTAATCTGGAAAGGCACATGGGATGGAAGGCAGAAAGCAGTCAGGAGACTCCAGTCGAAGGAAACGACTGAACTACTTGGTGGGGGAATCGTACGATTGCCCCCCTGCTCTATAGGGACCGAAGAAGGACTCTCGGGATCAGCTGGGATAGGAGAGTCGTTTTTGGGCTCAGGAGAATCTGACGAGACGAGAAGAACATGGGTATGAAGCTTGTCCGAAACAGAGTGATCAACAGACGGTGACCCAAAGTTGGCACTCTCTCCGACCAATGGTTAGTCCCGAACAGACTTAGCACATCCAGGTTCTGAAAGAGGAGGATGGACAAGAGAAGGATCTAAGTCAATCTCTTTGTTGACAGGGAGAGGATCTGAAGAGAGCCTTTGATAACCAACGGGGAGTTGGGGTGAAGAAGCTGTAAGACTTTCAAAATAGTGGAAGCTTTATCCATGAGCGGACAAAGGTGAAGGAGATGGTTGCCTTCACATAGCCTACAGGAGATTCGAATCTTCCTGTTCTTCTTACCATTGCCAGTTGATAGGGTAGCATCGCCATGAGCTTCAGAGGGCAATGAGGAGCAGGCTAGATCGTGAGACCATACTTATAAGACCTTAGGAAGGCCAGGACAATCATGGAGAAGATGGTCTCCCTTGCACAATTTACAAGGAAACTTAACCCTCCGCGGAGAAGCAGAAGGAGTTCCGACTTGAGCTGTACTTGGGGAAACAGCTGCACTTTTAGCCTCTCGCTTAGGCGACTTCTTCTTCTTCGTCTTCTTCTTAGCCACCTGGTTACTTGAATCCAGACTTTCACCAGGTGAAGTAGAAGATGAAGACGTAGAAACAGGCGAAGAAGGGGAGAGGTCCACCTTGGAATCAACATGATGTTGTTCGGGTGGAGAAACTGATTGACCAGTAGTTGAGACACTAGGGATCACAGAGGTTGAGAACAACCAAACAGGCAACCCAACAGTTAACCCAGGAAGGGACAACGTTGCCATGTAAGGAGCACCAAATTCCCAAAAGGAGGAAAATGACTAGGATTCCCATAAGAGGGGATTCCTGGGTTGGTGAACTCTCGAAAAGTTGCCATCAAAAATGAAAATCACACATGGGGCTGAAAAAGAGCGAAGACACACAATCAAATGGCCAACAAACAGAATCTAACAGGGCATGTGATCGCGGGTGAATAAATTTTAAGACACAAGGACATAACTTGACCTTTTCATCTTTAAAGAGTCGAGAAAAGGACCAAAAGATGACTCTAGTCGCCTTCGAATGTTTAATGAGCCTGAAGTGACAAGTGCTCAGATGAGCCTTTTCTTTTAGGGAGTCCGAAAAGGATAAAAAGTGATTACTCTGGAGAACTAGGCAAAAGGTTTACTAGACAATCCGTAAAACTGCATATACACCTTGGCAATCGAATGAAAACCAAGGACTTTCCGTACGACAGTCAATTCTCCCGAATGCTGTGTTCGGTGCGTTACGGGTCGTAAGGCGGTAGACACGGCTTCCTGTGGATAAAGGATGATAACCTAGTGGGGTCTCCCCATATACTCGACGGTACGTGGGAGCACAAGTCTGTACTAGACCACAATTGAGTCACAAAAGGAGGAATCACCCAACCTTGAGTGGAAACAAAAGTGACTAGGTTTAATGACGCTGGAGCACGTCTCTAGCCTAGACCTCTGAAAAGTGAGTGTTATGTTCCAATGCGTTGTTAGATTCATTCAGTTTATTTTAAAGTTGATCTTGTATTAGGTTTCAATTTTCAGTCCTTACCGTATGTAATCTCTCAAAATTCCCTAAATGCAACCTATATGCCAAAATATGTCATTTCATTCGATGAATGCTAGTTACGAGAGAGTTTGAGAGCTTTCAAGCAAACGAAATGATCACAAAACAACAAAGAACTTCCCTAATGCAGCTAATGGAAATTAACAAACTTTTCTTTAAGATCACTAATCACTAATCAAAATGAAAAGTTCTAATTCTCATTAACTAATACAAAGCAAAAGAGATTTTTTCTCTTTGTTGATGGCAAAAATGCACTAAACAACTTTGAGAAATGATAACAAACAATTTCTATTCAATATAAGCACATTCAGTTCCCTAAATCACAAATCAAACCTCCAAAGAACAAGAAAGATCCCAAAGACACCAATGAGCCGTGTAATCTAGGCTCAAAGTGAGACGAAGCGAAATTCAAGTGAAGACAAAGCAAGTCACCAAAATAACGCAATAAAACGATTTACAACCACCAAACAAGTGCAAGGGAGCAATCAAAGAGTCGACTGGACGAATAGAAGACCAAAACTCCTAAGGAAGGCTCGACACACAAAGCCACTAGATGCCCTAGGGCTAGAAATGTGAAATCGATAGAAAATGGCAAACACCCAAAGGGTAAAGGTAATCTATGCAATTATAATCTATGCACAATTCATGCATATTTTGAAAATGAGAATTCTAATTATGCAAGTGTGATATATGAAAGAGAATTCTCAAACACAAGATGATTCTAATGTAATCTAAGAACCAGTCAAGTGCAAATCAAGAAAATTGGGTGAGAGTTCCAAAGATAAAAAAATAAAGGCACTCAAAGGCGATTAACACTCATACACAATTTAGCCCCCCCCCGCGGCGAATGAGGGGGAATTTTTTTTGCAAAAACAAAAGCAAAAAGATGCAAAATTGTGAAAAGACTGAGACAAACCTCCAAGTAATGACCAAAGGAAATCAAATTAATAATTTCTCAAAAAAGAGACTCAAAACCAGTCAAAAAAGACTCCAACACACTCAAGCAGTCGAGAAAAAAGGTACCCAGAACAAAAATCAAGCTCAAGAGGCTCAAAACCTAGCAAACTTCAAAAGTTCCCAGGCCTGGCGCGACTGTCAGGCTACAACTAGCGCCTTTCAGGGATTGGCGCGGGTTGTCAATGAGCAACTTGTGCCAACTGGTGCGACTGTAACGCTATAAAAGAGCGCCAGCTGAGTTTGCTATGGAAAAATAAAAAACAAACGAGCCAAAGCTAAGTTAATAGTACCCAGGTACATGAAGGGGCAAGAAGCAACACAGGGATTCAACCCAGAAGGATAACCAAGCAGGAGAAACCAAGAAACAACCAAGAAACAAGGCAAGTTCCAAGCTGTTCAGTTCGTAAACCAAATCAGAGATGGACTGAAGTGGCGTTGATCTACTTTGCTAATGCGGAGCAATAGCGTTTCGAAGGCTATCTGGCCGTACTTCAGGCTTCGTCCAAAGTTTACAAATCAAACAACAAGACAAAACAAGCAACAAGACAAAAAGCCAACTCCCCAGCGGAGTCGCCAAATTGTTGTGGAGGTAAATCCCCTCTGCGGACAGAGGCGATCCCACTAGCCCAAATGGGGTCTAGCAAACAATCAAACAACGCTAACACGTAGGTTCCTAATTGCAAATCAAAGACCGATGATGAGGGCCTACCTGGATTCCAATGCTAGTACTTGTAGAAGAGTCGTCGCTCCCGTTCCTTTGCTTCGGCTGGTCACGATCCCCACAATCCTCGTGAACAGACACGTGCACATGCAAAGAACGACACAAATACAAGCATAAAATCCAATAGAGGCAACTATATATCAGTCAGAAAGGATATAACTTAATCATCATTACAAAATACAATAAGAGTGGAACCATAATGATAGTCGTCTATTATTATTGATAAACAAAGAAGAATACAACCATAGTTCTGACGTCAAATCCTCCTTTAGCTGGGTGATCAGCAGCACATGCCTTGCAAAGCTTGTTGGGAATGGGGAACAAGCCTCTCTCTCCTTGTTTACTTGGACAAGAATCTCCTCACTTAATATTTAGCCTTATGGGGATGAAGAAGGCTTCTTGCAGCATGAACTTAGCAATTCTCAGAATTTGGGACTTAGAATTTTGGAACTTGGAGAATAACTTGTCAAAGGCAAAAGGACAAGCTTTTATAGATAGAGGAGAAGGAGTTAGGATTTTCCACAATATTCATGGGGTTAGCTTTATCACTAAGAAGCTTCCATGAGAGGTGGAGAACTACTTCCCTCCTATGGAGATTCGAAGCCAAACTGAGCCAACTCAAGATGGAATCAGTTCATGAATGGGTTAGGAAGAACCTTCGTAAGTTTGTTTGTTAAAAACTTTACCCAACTGGGCTGGCGCGAGTGTGACTCTGAGACAGAGCGCCAGCTGGCGTGCCCTCTTTGGAGGATTTCCCCCATTGGCGCGAGTGATACACAGTGGAACCGTGCCAATGGAAAAAGGGCTATTTTTATGGGTATTTTGCAGAAGGTGTCTTCAGGGCATATGAAGTACATACTCAAGGGTATACAATGCAAGTGTTTTCAGGTTATGTCACTTCTCACAGGTCCTGGAATAAGTCCTCCAATGTGCAGGAGAAAAGGTAACAGAGACGGTGACAAATTACTAAGTAACAGTATTAAAAGGTAATGTGTCTCACACACAAAGCCTCAACTTTCCTGGTTATTACAATCACTAACAAATCCTCCCCGATCAAACAAATGAGTAACAAATATATCTCATGTAACTTGCATGCTATCAAACCTTAGAGATTTTTACCTGTACAAACACAACCCCAATCAGTAACAAACTTCAAATATACACAAACCTCCGGGGTATTTCAAACATCTTGATGTTACTTCTCAACTGTTCACAGTAGGACTTAGAGCTTTCCAAATGAATCTTGATAAAATATTCCTCAACCATACAACGTCCTTTCCTACTTTTCTTGCAACAACACATTCTACAAATAGATCTGACTTTCCTTATTTGAGAAACCCCTCAAAATAAATTCTCCAATTTTCTTCTTTCAAGGTGTTCAATATGACTATTATATGACCCCCCTCTCAACTTAGGGAGATACCTTTCATTCAAGCTCCCTCTCAACTTAGGGAGATTTCTTTTATCCAGGCTCCCTCTCAACTTAGGGAGTTCCACTTATTTTCTATGACATCAGAGAATATTTTATAGCTTGTATCCTTCTTATTAAAGCCTTATGACTATCATCATTCATATACTTTCCTCATCACACTTATCATATCAAATTTACTTTATGAGCATCTTCATCACCTTGAAGATTATGTTCTTGCACAACTTAGATAACAAGTACACCCAAATATATAGAAGCATGAAGTTAACCATATTAGAATTATATAAAAATGGAAGCATTCAACTTTAGACATCAAATACCCAAACTTAGTTATAAACAAGAGACACATACTCTTCAACTGATTGTTATGGTTTTTTTCATAAACCCTAGACTATATCATCAAGACTTTGAGAATTTCATAACAATATTCATTACATATAGGGTTTCAATGTTTCTTCTAGAGGTATGACATACCCTACTACCACATATTGTAAAGCCTAGAAGCATTTCAAACAAATATAGATATACAATGTATCTAACAACTTTATAATTCATATGTTAGACTTCATACTAAGATTTAGTGCAAAACCCTAGATTTCTCTGTATTTATGAATAACATAAAAAAATTGCCATGCAAGGCATTAACAAAATTTATAAATGGAAATTCCAATAAAGCTCCTCAATAAGCATCCTTCTAGTGGAATAAAACAAGAGAGCGAATTCCCTATTACCTGTAAAAACATAAATAAAATATAGTAATGAGTATAGAATGAAAAAGAGGAAAAATGGAAATAAAAATGGTAGTATGGTGTACATTTATATAAATTATAACCTAACAAGAGTTAAGAGGAAGGAACACCAGAGATTTCATTCCCTATGACACAAAAGTAAAGAGTTGTTACACTATGTCAGCTACAATCAAAATACACCAGAAATAAGTAAATTCACATATGAAACTAATAAAATAAATTTTGAGAGGGTCAGTTGTAACCCTACAAGTTCTATCTACTCATTAATTAAAAAACCTGATCATGATTAAGAAATTCTTTTTTGAAAATTATTTAATGACTAGTATTGGCCATTTGTAAATTAAGAAATAATAATTGCAGTATTACTCTATCTAATCCAAAAAACCCTAACTGAAAATTAATGGAAACAAAGTACTTCGTTTGTTCTCAGTATACAAACCAAGGAAAATATCTGTAACTAGATACTGTGTAAAGCATAAATACAACATAATAGAACCATTATGTAAATACAAAGAAAATACAAGGTCGAACAAGCCAGATAAAATAAGGAGACATAGCATTTAGTTAAACATGAGATCAATTCCAGAAGTTTGGTGAAAAAACACTTTCGAAAAGAAAAAATTTGACTACAGGAAATAAAAACGTTGATTTTCTTTACTATGGTCCCAATGACGAACTAGAATAAAACTAGAAAATAAATCCAAATAACCGAGAGGTATATCCAACTACATTCATAAAAGGAGTCTGACTATAAGTAAAGCCAAAAAGAAGAAAATCCCATTAACAAGGAAGAAACCCTAAGGTCTGTAAAATATGAAAATCCTCCAAATAATTCTAATTAGACTCATTTAAAAGATTCAGGTAACGACAAAGCAAATCCTATCAAATATTGTGCGGAAAATTTGATTTTAACCAAATGTTACTGGTTGATAAATATGACGGAGGTAAATGCATCCCCTCAGAAAACTATGAATGGGAAACGGTTTCCCCTTCTAAAGTTAAGGAAGGCCTCTTACAACGGATAGAAAACAAAAGAAAAACCCTAACATTAAAAATAACGCTATTCATAACAAGCAAGTAGTAGTTTACAACTACAAAAATTGAAAGGAAGAAAACTCTGTAGTAAATAATTTAAAGAACTCACCTCCTGTAAGAGCATTGACATACTGCTAGCAGAAACCATGTTAACTCAATAATAAAATAACTCGAATGATACATGGTATGGAAAATATCAACAAATGGTGTATGTTGAACACCTGTTAGAAATATACCTTGTAAACTGTAACTATGTCGTGGAGAATTGCTATTGAAACCCTAGCTGTAGATCGACATAATCAGGTAAAGGTCAAATGAAAATTATTATGGCATTATCGAAACCAACAAGGTCATTAAACTATAGGAAAAACCTAAAACCATGTAAATCATTGATTCAAGCTCCATATAATCTTTACCATTGATTGAAGTTAGGTAACAAGTGTAATACATGGCATAGGGATAAGAGTTCCTTCTCTGGAATGGAATACTCCATAATTGGTATATATATATATATATATAAAACATAAGATAATCTACATTACACACAATGTTCATTTCCCAAGAATTCAAAGTAATAAGCCAAGGGGCTCCTCACATGAAACCATGAATCGATAAGATCTAAGTTATATGTTTACTAGGTGCTTACAATATGTTTTATGCAATGGATAATTACAAATAAGTAATGGTGACCATGATATATGTAAACAAAGGTGTAGATTGGATTAAGTTCCATACCTTTTGGTATCGAATTATGAAATATGTTATGGCAAACTAATTTCCCACATGTAACAAATAAATGCCACCTTGTGATATTATATACGAACCAAGGTGAAAAACCTCATGAGATGTGAGATATAAATACCAATGGTGGGAATGAGTACATATGAGAAAATATAAATGATGCAGGTGCATTAGACTGAACTCAAGATATGAAGAAATGGAGTAGAGCTTACCAATGTGGTGGAATGGCCACATGTTAAGGATATAATTTTTTTTGTTTGTTTTTGTTTTACTACATTTCCAAATATTTAATTTAGGTGTAGGATTAAAGAATTCTTGAATAAGTTGAAGAGTATAGATATTTAGGAGTTATTTTTCATTGTAATCATTAGTTCACAATGTGTATTTTTGACTTCTCTCATTTGGGAAAGAAGAGGAAACAAACCATTTGCTAAAATTTGTGAATAAAAGGGGCATTGAATGGGAGGAATAAATCTTCTCCTACCTCTGAGTATGTATGTTCAAAGTGAATGAAAATAAAGTTTTGCATCTGTATATATTCATAAATCTGTGTTTTTCTCTTCTCTGGTTTCCAATCGAATTGTGTATGTATTTATTTTAATTTCATAATTTTTGTGACCATTCTTGAAATGTTATATGGCTTCCAAACTCGACTTTGAGTTGTGGTTATTTGTGAGTGTCCCCTTTACTGCAACCCTTCAAACTATTTCGAAACACCTCTATTTTTGCAGGCAATGACTCATTCTTTCGATCAGAATTTAGACCATTAACTTGAGTGAGGGTGAACCTTTGGTGAGGAGAGGCAAGAGGAGAACATTCCATGAGTTGGGAGAAGAGTTAAGGCCATGGAGAATCAAGTTTGTACAGGGCGAGTCACTTCACCTTCCCTAAAGTTTGAAAACATAGTTTTTTTTATAGTGCTATGAAATCATTTCGTAGTGCCTACGGGTTTTTAAAAGAGCACTACGAAATTATTTCATAGCACCTACATGTTTTATATTGAGCGCTACACAAAAGGAATTTATGGGCTACGATCTGGCATCTCCATCTCCTTTTGGCATGTTCATAGCTATCAGTTTGTGGTATCAAAGCCACATATGACATTGGGTTGTTTTCTATGGCACAAGGAGATGGATATGCGAGAAAAGAGAGCACGAGGCCGAGGAGGGAGACCAATAGCTAATGCAGAACTCCAGGAAGAGATATCGAGGCTGCAAGCTCGTTTAGAGGGCATGGAGGTAGATAGGAAATGAGACCTTGAGGCCGAACATGATAAAAGATCAAGGGAGCAATCTAGAGCAGAAATAACAACGCCCGTGGATGAAGCTCTGAAAATAAAACTATTGAGGCTAGTGTTAAGCTCAAGTTCCAAACCAAAACCTGAATTTTCTAGCTCTGATGGCAACTTGGTAGTTGAGAATTTGATGGATTGGATCGATGAATTAGACAAGTATTTTAAGAAAGAGGAGATTAAGGAAGATAAGAGGGTAAAAATGTTGTAAATAGGTTGAAAGGTCATGTTGCATTGTGGTGGGATAATGTGCAGGCGGAAGGGAGAAAACAAAGGAAACTATTGATAAAGAGTTGGGATATGATGGTAGCAAAGATGAAAGGATTTTTTTGCCGAAATACTATCAGCTATCCATCTATTGGTACGTGCATAACCTCAAGAAAAGGTTTATAACAGTCATAACGTATACCAAAGAGTTTTACAAGGTGAATTTGAGGGCAAGTTTTGTAGAAGACACCTCAAAGAAAATAACAAGGTACATCAATGGTTTGAAGATGGAGATTCAGGATGAAATCAATATTATTTATCCTAGGACAATGGAAGAAGCATATTAGTTTTCCTTTAAGGAAAAAGAGAAGATAACAAGGAAGAAAAATTCAAGCAGAGGCCGGTTTTGCTACAGGAAAAGGATAGAGAATTAGAAGGGGGGAAAATTAAGCTCAAAAGAATGATACAAGTAACCCATGGAAGCAAGGAAAACAAGAGAAAGAAGGTGAATATAGAGGAGGAAGACCTTACCAGACTGGGCTAAGTAGAGGAAGAGGCAGAGAGACTGTATATCAATGTTAGAAATGTGGGCAGCTGGGTCGCAAGTCTTTTGAGTTCCTTGAGAATGAGAAAGTAGGGCAGAGAGATGCATATGTAGCTCAACTAGAAGTAAGAGAAGCACAAACATCCGTGGTAGAAAATGCACTAGAGATGGGGGAAGATTTAATGATGAAAAAATTCTTTTTGAAACCAGCCAAGGAGACTGCTGAACCAACACAAATAAGATCTTTGTTTATGATTGTTTGAAAGTCCAGAGGAAAATGATACAAAGTGGAGATTGATAGTGGAAGCTAAAGCACCCAACACCATATAAAGTGTCATGGTTGCAGAAAGGTCACAAATTGTCGGTGAGTGAGAAGAGCGAAGTGGAGTTCCAGACATGCATATATAAGGATAAGGTATTTTGTGACATCATGCCAATGGATGTTTGCCACCTGTTGGGTTGTGTTATATTCTTTCCACAACTAGCCCACATAGTTAAACGAGGGGTTAGAGGAGGGGCGAGGCCACCCCTTTATTGCATGGGGGGGGGTCACAGGGGGTTTGAGGGGTGTAGGTAACCCCACTCTATGGGGTCCGAGGTAGCACCCCGGAAAATTTTGGTTTTGGAACCTATGTTAGGTTGGGCGGACCCACCTATGGTTTTGTGCATGATTTTTGCACATGTTTTTGGACACGATGGTTTTCAGTCCCTGGTTTTGGACACGATGGTTTCTGGTCCATGATATTGGATGCTTTGGAATGTATAAATATGTATTATAACATTGAAAGGAACATAATGAAAAATCAAGCTGGTAGTCCCGATTTTGGGATCTAGGGGAAAATCTCTGTGTATATGTGTTTGATGTGTTATGCTCTCGCATTGTTTATTTTCTTTGTTTTAGAATTCATATGCAGGTAATTCCTATATGGGGTTAAAACCTACATTTGGTATCAGAGCTGTTTTGGCTTCAAGGGGACGCCTTTGTTGCTTAGGGGTTTTGCTCGGGCCTGTGGTAGACCTTGTTCAGTGGGAGATCTGCGAGAATGATTCTGGTGGTGAAAGAAGATGACGAGCAGCGGAAATATAAAGATTGAGAAATTTAATGGTCAAAGTTTTGAGTTGTGGAAAGTCAAGATGGAGGATCTGTTTGTGGATAAATATTAGTGGATCACGGTATATCCATGTACTAAACCAACGAGAGTGTCCAATGAAGAATGGAAGAAGTTAGATTGGAAGGCAAAGAGCACAATATGATTGTGTGTCTCAAATTCAGTATTGCTGAATGTATCAGGGGAAGCTACTGCTAAGGCTTTGTGGGACAAGTGAAGGACTTTGTACCAATCTAAGTCTCTGGTGAATAAATTGTTCCTACAGAAAAAGCTGTATAACCTGAGGATGAAAGATGGAGACTCGGTGACAGAGCATGTGAATGCGTTTAATACCATGGTAAGTTAGTTATTATCTATTAATATCAAAATTTTAGATGAAGATAAGTGCATCAGTTTGTTGTGTTCTCTACCAGATTCGTGGGATAGTCTAATTATTGCAATAGGTAGCAATGCAACTGTCTTGCAATTTGATGAAATAGTCTCATCCTTGCTGACGGAAGAGATGAGATAGAAAAATATGGAGAGCCAGAATGGTGATGCCTTGTCTATACGAGGACGGTCCCAGAACATAAACAAAAATAATTCATAGAGTGGGAGATCTAAATCTATAGGGAGATCTAAATCTCCAGGAAAATCTATAAAGGTGGTGTGCTAGCAATGCAGAAAGGAAGGGCACTACAAAAGGGACTGTAAATCTAAAGCTCCTAATAAAGGAAAGGGATCTGATGATGCTCTTTCTGCAGAGGCAAAAACCACCTCAGATG
This sequence comes from Pinus taeda, assembly GCA_000404065.3. NCBI lineage: Eukaryota > Viridiplantae > Streptophyta > Pinopsida > Pinales > Pinaceae > Pinus > Pinus taeda. The sequence goes on along the minus strand of APFE031355623.1, from coordinate 81,256 downwards.
AAGGTGGGGATGTGTACTTGGCTTCTTCGAGTACACATGTAGATCATGAGGCATGGTTTATTGACTCAGGTGCATCCTTTCACTTCATCCCCATAGAGAGTGGTTCTGCGAGTATGAGAAATACGATGGTGGTGACGTCTTCCTAGAGGATGATAGAAAGGCTAGAATCGTTGGTCATGGGAAACTAAAGTTGAAGTTGCAAGGTGGAAGGGTTAGAACACTTCCAGGTGTTCTGCATATTCCTACATTGGCTAGAAATCTGATTTCTGTAAGCAAGTTGGATGACACAAGTGTAAAAACAATGTTCGAAAAGGCTACCTGCAAGATGGTTCCGGGAGCACTGGTATTGATGCGGGGAGTTCGGATTGGAACTCTATACAAGCTACAAGGTAGCACGATTGTTGATGGGTGCAACAGTTTTGTGGTTCCTGAAAGTGGAGAAGAAAATCTAGTGGTCTCTGGAGAGAAGACCATGCTGTGGCATCAAAGGCCTGGAAATATTGGAGAGAAGGGCCTTCAAATACTTCATGGTAAAGGTATGGTAGAAGGTATGAGTAATAGCTCTCTGGATTTTGATTTCTGTGAAAATTGTGTATATGGGAAGCAAAATTGGGTGAGTTTCCCCTCTAATGGTAAGAGGGCAAAACATATATTAGAGCTTGTCCATAGTGATGTGTTTGGACCTATGAAGGTTCCATCACTGGGTAATTCTGTGTACTATGTCTCATTTATAGATGACTTCTCAAGGAATACATGGATATATTTCCTTAAGAAGAAATCTAAAGTCTTTGACAGGTTTAAAGAATTCAAGGCTCTGGCAAAAAACTAGATAGAGAAGAAGATAAAGGTGTTGAGGACAGATAACGGTGGAGAGTTTTGTAGTAAGGAATTTGAAGAATTCTATAAGAAGTGTGGTATATCACGACATAATACTACTCCATATACACCTCGGCAAAATGGAGTTGAAGAAATAATGAACAAGATGTTGATGGAAAGGGCAAGAAGCATGCTCAGTGGTACCGAGATAGGATAGGAATTCTATGTAGAGGCGGTGGAGACAGCATGTTGCCTGGTCAACAGATCACCTTCATTAGTGTTGGAGGCTAAAACTCCACAAGAGGTATGGACTGGTAAAAAACCCTCTCTTTCACATCTGAGGGTATCTGGATGTGATGCACATGTACATGTACCAAAGGAGAAACGAACCAAGTTGAATAGTAAATATGAAAAGTGCATCTTTATTGGGTATAAGGATGGTTTAAAGGGTTATAAGCTTTGGAACCCAGTAACAAGGAAGGTTGTGTACAACCAAGATGTGGTGTTCAGAGAGGTGAAAGATGTTATTAAACATGAAGTCAAACCAAAGGAACCTGAGAAGATAGTGTTTGAGCTAAAGGAGGAAGAATCAGACTCTACAATAGAGGATGAATAAGAAGATGAAGAGCCACAAACTCCGGGTGTGAGAAGATCAGTTCAAGAAAGAAGGTAACCAGAAAGGTATAGTCCATCTGCTTTTTGTTCAAATTTTGCTTTATCTATTACTGATGATGATCCCAGAACTGTGAAGGAAGCAGTAGATTCAGAGGATGGAAAAATATGGAAAGAGGCCATGGTTGATGAAATGGCATCTTTGCACAAAAATGAGGCTTGGGATGTGGTGGAGTTGCCGGATGGAAGGAAACCCATTGGTAGAAAATGGGTGTTCAAGAAGAAGACAAATGCAGAAGGAAAGGTGGAGAAATACAAAGCTCGGTTGGTAGCAAAAGGTTATTCCCAGGTGCCAGGAA
>APFE031355623.1:22848-79449 GCA_000404065.3 Pinus taeda | reverse complement strand
ACAACATTTCTTCACGAGGATTTGGAAGAGGAAATCTACATGAAGCAACCTGAAGGCTTTGCGGTGAAGGGTAAGAAAGAACTGTATGCAAGTTAAAGAAGTCTCTGTATGGGTTAAAACAGTCACCAAGGATGTGGTATCAGAAATTTGATACATTTATACGGGGACTTGGCTTCACCAGAAACAAAGCAGATCATTGTGTGTATTTTAAATTAATTGGTGACCGTGTTATTTATTTGGTCTTGTATGTGGATGATATGTTGTTGGTTGGAAATGACAAAGAAATTATCCAGGATTTGAAGACCCAATTGTCCTCCAAATCCGACATGAAATATCTTGGTGCTGCAAACTATATTTTGGGCATGGAAATTAAAAGAGATTAGGCAAAGAGGAAGCTCTGGTTAAACCAGAGGAAGTATGTCAAGACAATATTCAGAGATTTAATATGCAGGATAGTAAACCGGTGAAGGTTCCTATTCCTGTAGGTGTAAAGTTATCTGCTGAACAATGTCCCAAGATACAAGAAGAGGAAGAGGACATGTCCCGTGTTCCATATGCAAGTGCGGTCGGTAGCCTGATGTATGGAATGGTCTGTACTATACTAGACATTGCACATGCAGTGGGAGTATTGAGCAAGTTTATATCAAAACCAGGAAGGGAGCATTGGACAATAGTGAAGCGGATTTCTAGGTATTTGCGTGGCACTAGTGATTATGGTTTGTGCTACCAAGGAAGACCAGGATTGGACAAAGTGTTGGATATTTGTGGCTTTGTCGATGCATACTAGGCTGGAGATCTGGATCAGAGAAGATATATAAGTGGGTATGTGTTTAACCTATTTGGAGGTGCAATCAGTTGGATGAGTAAGAAACAATATGTAGTGGCACTATCAACTACAGAGGTAGAATACATGGCAGCCACTCTGGTGGGCTCCAGTATTGTAGCGATAATGCTGCAACTCCTGGGACTCCCTTCTTTACTTTTATCAACCTGGTTGTTCGTAACAAACCTGGAAGTGACGGTGCTGTATGCACAAGTACTAGCTCTTGCCGCAGCTGTCACTTGGTCAGCCAGCTCAAGTCCACTAGGGGCTTTAGCCAACTTCTATGAGTTCTCAGAAGAAGCTTTTAAGTGATGGATGAAAACTAACTCAAAGGAAGCTAATCTACTTGCGAAAAGAAACTGAAAGCCAAAAAGAAACGCAAACCCTAGCAAACCCTAGCAAACCCTAATTCTACCAGCTAGTCCTACTGATGCAAAAATGAGAATGCAAACTACTAAAAGAGATTTCATTACTGCTATGAAGGTAAAATACATGTGTCTAGACTACCTTTGTCCTAAGAAAGCATCTTTTTGTATTTTTTGATTAAGTGTCGATTTTCACATGCATATGCTTGAACTGTGCTTTACTGTGCAAGGGTGGATCAAGGAAGAGGAATGCTTGGAAATGGTTGGAGAGGTTCAGAGAGGGTCTAAGGAGTCCCTAACACTCTTCCAGAGAGTTTCAAAAGGTTTGGCTATCAGGAAACCTCACTTGTGAGCTTCTACAGGAAGTCTGCAGGGGTTCTACAGGATGTTTCAGAATTTCTACAGGATGTTTCAGAATTTCTACAGGATGTTTGGAAATCGGTTTTTAGGGGATGGATGAGTGAGGGAAAGTGCATGGATGGATATGGAGGTAGGATAGGGGTCTAAAAATGGCCTAAGGACTGGTGGGTGGATCGGTGAAGAGGTGTAGAACGCTGACTTGGCTTGAAGAAGGCTAAGGCAATGATGGGTAAGGAGGTAAGGTTTCGTGGACAAAAAGGATAGATGGGGAACGAGAAACTTAGCTAAGAGACAGAACAAGTGGCTCAGATGATACTTTGGGTGGATGAATGAATGAAGAAGATGCTCTACACGGTGTACCTTGATCACATCAACAAAGGTCTGCAAATGATCAAATCCTAAACTAGTCTAGCCTAACCATCAACAACATAAATGAGCAGCAACTTTATTTGGGAAGAAAACCTTGTACACCATCTATGCAAAGAAACATTTCAGATGTCCAAACCTATGACTAATCTCTGCTAATAAAACAAGCACACTAAAGATTGCATAAACAAGCAAACTAGTGTTTTTGTGAGGCAACACTATTTCCTCAATTCCAGCCCCAAATCCAATAAGGATGAGGTGAAACCAGGAGTGTGGTTGTCCCTTTTGTTGGAGGTTTTGCTGTTATTATCCTACCAAAACACCTAAACCAATGTCATTCATAAACAGTGATCTATTCCAGCAACATAACGAATTCTACTTAACAGAAATATGTTCAAATGCATAAAGGAAAACAGTGATATGTAAAGGAAAAGTAACAATACAGAAAGGAGGCCCTAGGCTCTTAGGTTGGGCCCAACCCTGATAGCTTTGGCTCCTGTGAAAAACTCAGATTTGATAGGAAACCAAACTGCTTCTCATTTATCCAACAATAATCATAACAGTCATGCCAAAAATGGCTACAAAGGAACAAAATAGAGCTGCAGCACTGAGGTGCAAAGTACACAATAGTTTCAAAAGTCTTTTTACGAAGGCTGAGGCCTCAACATTTATAGATCACGAGGGACCTAGCTGGCCTCCTCAATTTGTGGAACTCGGCTGTCAAACTGTGAGTTAAACAGTCCCTTTCTAAATGATGCTTGGCTGCCTTCTAGATTCGGTTTGGTGGTCTTTGGAGCTCGGAGTTGGGGGTGAAGATCCCGAGGAAGGGTCAATTAATGCCATACGCAACCCCCCTTCAAGTCCTCACCTCATTCTTGGCTGCCTTATAGCTCATGATTGCTTTGACTTTGCTCCAATATATGTCAAAAACCTGAAATAGACACGTGTTAACCACCTAGGAAAAGTGACTTCCCTTATTCATACCAAAGACATAAACATACTAAAAATAATGCATAAACTATAGAAAATGATGGATTTGAACAAGGACCGAACAAGGAAAATTAGGCCAAATGAGCCCAACAAGTTACCAATTTTGGGGGTCATCACACTCATGCAAGCAAGGAAGCAGTTTAGTTGTAGAGATTGTGTTCAAGTATGGGGTTAGTACAAGGAGCTATAAGGATAGACTGTGACAACCAAAGTGCGATTTTCTTGGCAAAGAACGTTGCATATCATTCAAAGACAAATCACATTGATGTTCGGTATCACTTTGTGAGGGGTATGATAGAAGAAAAAAAGGTGTTGTTGGTAAAGGTGGACACTTTGAAGAATATTGCAGATGCATTGAAAAAATCTGTGAGCTCTGAGAAGTTCTCTTGGTGTAGAGAAATAATGGGCATTGCAGGGCTGGATAAATGACTAAGATCTCTTGTGGCCCCCTGTGGAACAAAAACAACAAGTGGGAGAATGTTGGGTTGTGTTATATTCTTTCCACGACTAGCCCACATAGTCAACCGGGGGGTTAGAGGGGGGGCGGGCCCCCCCCTTTGTTGCGTAGCAGGGGGGGTCACAGGGGGTTTGAGGGGTGTAGGTAACTCCACTCTATGGTGTTCAGGGTAGCGCCTCGGAAAATTTTGGTTTTGGAACCTATGGTAGGTTGGGCGGACCCACTTATGGTTTTGTGCATGATTTTCGCACATGTTTTTGGACATGATGGTTTTTAGTCCATGGTTTTGGACGTGATGGTTTTCGGTCCATGGTATTGGATGCTTCAATATGTATAAATATGTATCATAACATTGAAAGGAACATAATGAGAAATCAAGCTAGTAGTCCCGGTTTTGGGATCCAAGGGAAAATCTCAGTGTATATATGTTTTATGTGTTATGCTCTCGCATTGTTTATTTTCTGTGTTTTAGAATTTGTATGTAGGTAATTTCTGTATGGGGTTAAAACCTACACCACCTCCTTTTGGGTAAACCTTGGAAATTTGATAAGAAAATGGTGCATGATGGAGAGAACAACACTTAAAATATTGAAAAGGATGGTATCAAGCATACACTTGAACCATTAAAGGAAGAGAGCACAATTGGGACAAGTAGCTCAAAACAACTATTGTTACAAGGAAAATAATTTCTACAACAAATGGAGAAAAAACATGTGAACTATACGGTGGTTTTCAAACCAAAGGTAATACTTATGCACACTAAAATTACGGATTTACCTATTGAGATTCAAGAGATGTTGCATGAGTTTAGTGATATTGTAGTAAATTATTTTCCAAGCAAGTTTCCACCTAAGAGAAGAATCAACCATCACAGAGACTTGATACTAGGAGCAAGCCTTCCAAATAAGATGCTTACCGGATGTCACCCAAGGAGAATGAGGAAATAGGGAAATAGGTTCAAGGAATGATGCATAAAGGATTGATAAGGGAGATCTTGAGTCCATGCACTATACTTGTGGTATTTAGTCCAAAGAAGGATGGATAATGGAGGATGTGCACATATTCCACACGAATCAATGAAATCACAATTATATACATATTTCCCTTGCCATGGATGAACAACATGGTGGACTGTTTGAGCGGAACAACCTAATTTTAAATGTTGATATGAAGAGTGGTTACTACTAGATCCAGATTAGAGAACGGGATGAGTGGAAGACAACTTTCAAGACCAATAACTGACTATATGAATGGCTGGTCATGCCATTTTGACTGAAAAATCACCAAGTACTTTCATGCATTTGATGAAAGAGGTCTTGAAGGAGTTCATTGGTAAGTTTATTATTGTTTATTTAGACGATATTTTTATTTTCATCCAAACAAAGGAAGAACACCTTAGACATGTAAGGTATGTTCTAGAAAGGTTGCAACAAGAGAAACTGTTGATTAACTTGAAGAAATGTACTTTCATGAGGTCTGAGTTGGTATATTTAGGCTTTTTCATTTCAAAGGATGGACTGAAAATGGATTTGGAGAAAATAGAGGCGATTCTAAGTTGGCCTTCACCCAAGAAAATTTTCGAATTTAAGAGCTCTCATGGCTTAGCTAGCTTCTATTAGAAGCTCATAAATAAATTCAGTGGTATTTGTGCACCCATCATTGAATCAATAGAGAAAGATAGACAATCATTTTGTTGGACATTAGTGGCAGAGAAACATTTCTAGCTCTTGAAGAGGAAGATCACCGAGAAATTGGTGTTGAAGCTACTTGACTTCAATCATCTTTTCCATGTCAGATGTGATGGCAACGAAGCAACCATTGGAGCAGTATTGAGTCAAGAAGGTAAACCTATTGTAAGTTGAATGATTCAAAACATAAATACTCCTATTATGACAAGGAATTCTATGCGGTGGTTCAAGCTTTAAAGAATTGGAGACACTATTTGATACCCAGGGAGTTTTTTCTATTCCATGAAAATTCCACATTACAATATATAATGCAACAACACAAGTTGAAACATAACCATGCCAAGCGGGTGGAATTCCTAAAAATTTTCACCGTTGTTCTAAATCATGTGAGTGGGCAAGCGAATAAGGAAACCAATGCTTTGAGCATAAGGAGTTTGATCATGTAGGAGTGCCATGTACATATTTTGGGCTTTGATTATTTAAAGGACTTGTATGAGGATGATGTTGATTTTGGAGAGGCCTTTGAAGCATGTAAGAACCCCGTGAGTAGTAACAACCCATGGAAGGATTTTATGTTGCAGGATGGTTTGTTGTTCAAGAACAACCAATTATGTATTGCTTGTCTCTCTATTCGATAGGATATGATACAAGAAACACATAATGGAGGATTGGAAGGGAATTGTGGTGTGGACAAGACACTTGGGTAGCTAAACCATTTTTATTTCTAGCCAAATATGAGGGAAGATGTGCATAAATGTGTTAGCAAATGCAAAGTGTGTTAGCATGCAAAAGGGAGGAGTCAAAATGCTGGATTATATGCTCCTTTTCAAATTCCAAAAAGAACATGGGACTCAGTGAGTATGGACTTTATTTTGGGTTTACCAAGGAGACAACAAGGTAAGGACTCCATACTTGCAATTGTGGACAAATTTACAAAGATGACTCATTTTATCCCATGTTACAAGACTAGTGATGCTACACATGTGGCTGATTTGTTTTTCACTAAGATTATCTAGTTGTATGGATTTCCAAAGAGTATAATCTTTGACAGGGTTACCAGACTCATAGGGCATTTTTGGAGAACCTTGTGGAAGAGGCTTGGATAAAAATTGAACTTTAGTTCAGCCTATAATCCATAGTCTGATCGGAAAACTGAAGTTGCCAATAGGAGTCTCAGAGACATATTGAGGATACTTGTGGGTGACCATCCCAAGAAGTGGGATCATGTGTTATCTCAAGCCGAGTTTACATACAATGATTCACCAAATAGGATCACGGGGAAGAGTTTGTTTCAGATCTTGTATGGAATGCATACTACATGAGTTTATGAACTGAGAGATTTGGGAAAAATTGAGCATAGGAGTGTTGATGGGGAATATTTTGCAGTAGTAATGAGTGACTTACATGAGGAGATAAAATAAAGGCTATAGGAAAACAACTACAAGTACAAACAAAGAATAGATTTAAGATGAAGAGAGGTAAAATTTGTGGTAGGGGACATGGTCATAGCCCACTTGAGAAAGGAGATATTCCCAAGGGTGCAGTATAATAAACTCAAGATTAAGAAAATAGGACCTTGCAGGATACTCAGAAAATTTTCTACAAACGCTTATTAATTGGAGTTACCTATGGGCATAGGTATCTCACCAATTTTCAATGTGGCTGATTTGTATCTCTATAAAAATTGCATTGAAGGTGCTGCTACAACAAACGAGAGCAATGGATAAGTCAGTGAATAGAGTTGTATGAAGCAGATGCCTATGAGAGAGGGCCCAAAGGTAGAAAGACTTTTGGACACCAGAGTTGCAAAGAACACTAGGGTGAAAGAGTATCTGGAGTTTTTGGTGAAGTGGAAGGATCATTTGATGGAGTATTTTACATGGACGAGTACTACAGATCTACATAAATAATTTTTCTCTGTAGAAGAGCTTATGAGTAGGATCTCATGAATTTTTTCCTTCCCTGGGAGCCTGATTCAGGTGTATTAGACTGAGCTCGAGAGATGAAGAAATGGAGTGGATCTTAATAATGTAGTGGATTGGCCACATGTTAAGGCTAGTTTTTTTTTTTTTTTTTTTTATTTGTATTTTTTATTTTTATTTTCTAGAGTTCTAAATATTCAATATAGGTGTAGGATTAGACAATTCCTGAATAAGCTGAAGAGTCTAGAAATTTAGGTGTTATTTCGCATTGTAATGATAAGCTCACAAAGTGTCCTTTTGACTTCCCTCATTTGGGAGAGAAGAGGAAACAAACTATTTGATGAAGTTTTTGAATAAAATGGGCATCAAATGGGAGGATGAGAAACTCTTCTCTTTCGTATGAGTATGTAAGTTCAAAGTGAATGAAAATGAAGTTTCACATCTGTATATATTCATAAATCTACGTTTTTTCTCTTCTCTGGTTTCCAATCAAACTGCGTATGTATTTATTTTAATTTTAGCATTCGTTGTGACCATTCCTGAAATATTATATGCCTGCAAAACTTGAATTTGAGCTATGGTTATTTTTGAGTGTTCCCTTTACTTTGACCCTTCAAACTATTTCACAGCGCCTCTATTTTTGTAGGCAATGAATCATTCTTTTGATTGCAACTCAAACCGCTAACTTGAGTGAGGGTGAATCCTTGTTGTGGAGAGGCGGGAGGAGAACATTCCCTAAGTTGGGAGACGAGTTAATACTATGGAGAATCAAGTTTGTAGAGGGTTAGTTGCTTCACCTTCCCTAAATTTTGAAAACATAGTTGTTTTAGAGCGCTACAAAATCATTTTGTATAGCCTATAGGTTTTTAGACAAGCACTACAAAATCATTTCATAGTGCATATAATTTTTCTATTGAGAATTGCACAAAAGGAATTTCTGGGCTACAGTTTGGCGTCTCTACCTCCTTTTGGCTTGTCCATGGCTATCAGTAAAATAGTTAAGGATAAAAGAATGGAGATATTCTTATATATAATGAAATCGGGATTAATATTAAATGGTATAATCTTTGTATATGAAGGTTTTATAAAGAGTTAAAGTTATATGTAGCCATTAGATGAAAATTCCAAACATTAGTAATAATTTCTGTTTAATCATAATAAAAATCATTAAGTCTAGTAAAGTAGAGATAAGGGAAAAAGGGTTTGATAACAACCCAAATTAGGATTTGTACCCATGGTAATCATTAAACGTTTATATTAAAATATATAATAATAAATAAGGAAAATATATTTAAATGTTATATATACATAGTTGAAAAAAAGAGAGGGGGTTATATGAGGGTCTTTACAAGATACATGGGGTGTAATGTCCCTAACTACCCACTAGCAAACGTTACCACTAGCCCAATTCTCTTAATGATATAATTTAATTGCTAAATTAATCTGGTTGCGAAAGCTAACAAACTTTAATCCAGGCACAAGGTTTCTAATAATTTTCCAGTTTACATATATGCATTGCCAATGACTAAGATGCAACATTTTAACACATATAAATTTTAATTTTAACATTGCACAACCAAAATAAATATTTAATTATCCAACAATTAACCACATTTAAACACATAATGTGGCAGAGGAAACGAAATTAACCAATTTAAGAAATTCAATTTGAAATTAACATATATCTATAAATAAATATATTCCAATAAATATGCATGACACAATATATTAAAGAAAATTGTAATCATTATATTGGAAAACTCTACAATTAGATTTTGAACATAAAATCAATAATCAACATTGCACTTAAAATTGAATATTTATCTGGCCAAGAAAGCCAATTGGCTACAGGCTCTTCACATTTTTTCTTGCCATAGACTATGTGGTTCATGGATTTCAACCATGAGTAACCCCTGACTGGGGATGCAACTCCATAAAAAATAGTAAACCAAAAAAATTGTACCTCCATGACTAAGATACTAACCCAATAGTCATATTTCTCAGGGCTCTAGGCACCCTCCAAGCCATCAACTGCCAAGGTGCCAACACAACAGTCATGCTACTCTAGGGCTCTAGGAACCCTCTAGGCCATCAAATAAAACAACTCCCAGCTAGTATCAGAACCCAAGCTCATGGTTCACCAGTTGGTTTCTTAGGTGCAATGTCAAGAACCATAATCCTCCTTAGAGTAATAATCAACATCATTGCAATCATCATCCTATCTCTAATCATGCATATAGGAAAGTACACACACACACAAACAAAGACACTACCCATAACTACATAGATTCTCTACCATGTGGCGCACCTTAAAGCCATGTGGGCCCTAGGTATCCACATCACCAACAATTATCATCCAACATTGTTTTCCCTTATCACCGTGGAGTTGCATTCCCCCCATACTCTTACCATGGAGTGGGATCCACAATCAACTTTATATTAATTTACTATAAATATGTGCATAAGTTGCATCATATTACAATCTTGACCCTCTTGTCACATAACCAAAATCGTCATATATGCGTGGGCATGATGGCCCCAAAAATGTATATATAACATAATTACATAGGCACATAGGCTTGTAAAATGACTCGAACTCACCAACCTAATATTAACGTACATATATTTGCATCATAATTTGGTAGGGGTATTACATTCCTCCCTTCCCTTATTTTATGCATTATCCTCAATGCTGCATATACACATGTATATACAATACATTAGTAAAACTGATGAGGGTACTCTGCCCTTATTACATATTAGTACTCCCATGTGGCCTCATGAGAACTGAGTAGGGTTCATTGTACCTTTATTGTGCTGTCGGCTCAGTTTCAGATCACCTTGACCATCCTATCCAAAATCTATTTGGCTTGTACCTAGAAATCACCCTTTGGTTCCACTTGGATCATATGCCAATAAATCATGTGATCAATAGAAAGAATATACATTTTAATCAAACCTACATGGAATACGTCATGAAAATGCATGGATGTAGGAAAATAAAGTCTATATGCAACTAAATTTATCCTCTCTAGGATCTCGAATGGTCGATAATAACATGCTACTAATTTGGCATAATTTCCCAGCTTTAAGAGCTCTTCTGTAGTATAACTTTTAAAAATGCATGAACTCCGAGTTTAAATTCTTAATGAAATCTATGCATACATGCATAAATTTTATACCTATCTTGGGTGGCTTTAGGATTTTTCCTATCTTCCATTTTGTTATCACTAAAAAATTGGTTATCTAGCCTAATTTACTAGATGGATCGAAGTACACCATGTAAAGCCAATTTTACCATAGTAAAATTGCTTTCACTGTGACAAATTACTTAATAAACCACCTTTGTTGAGTAATTTATAGTTAAACCCATGAAGAATAATTAAATAAATCACCATATATTTGATTTTCTTCTAGGAATAATTAATTAAACCATTGTTCAATTATTATTCCTTGTCATATTTGACTCAATCACGAAAAATAAACAAATAAATCATTAATTATTTTATTTTTCTCTAAGAATAATTAATTAATCACTAATTAATTATTATTTTTGTCAAATTTGACTAAATCCCTTAGAAATAATTAAATAAATCCTTATTTATTTATTATTCCTTAACTAATTTCTTGAGATGATAAATAAACAATTTATTTATTTATTATTTGTAAATAAAAGTTTAATTTTTTTTCCCTCCTAACCAAATATAATAAAATATTCCAAGTGGTTATTCCAAGAATGGGATCAATAATATTTTATTATTTCTCATTATTCGAGGATAACTCAATATTTTGTTATAAATAGAAGGGTTTTCCATTCATTATTCACTTTTGATTATTTTCATTGCTGCACTTACTGTTGTAACTTTGATTGTTTTCATTTTCGCACACCATTATTTGCTGGGTTTACACATTATAGAGGAGAGAGACTCTACACGAGCTGAAGACGTTTGAGGATAGACAAGAACCCATCCCATAGAGGGGGACTGGTAACATTTATTTGTTCCCTTCACAGATGTTATAATAAACTATTCTTTGTATATGTGGTTTCCATTGGATGGTTGGAGTTATTACTCTGTCTTTTTGTTGTTTAACTATGATTGTGGCATATATCAGAATTTTGGCAAGTTTTGTTTCTATCAGTTGCTGCAGATCTACAATGTTTAGCAGCCATTTATATTATTAATATTGTTTGTCATCCACAATCTTAAGTGGGTTCTTTTCGTACATCTTTGAGAAGAAAACACTACAACACATTTCTTTGAGGAATTCTGAACCAACCATGAATCTATCTATCAGATTTCTCCAACTCACAGGAGTATGGAATCTCTTTCCATATAATGCTTCAAAAAAACTCATTTTCAACAAAACCTTATGTTCGTGATTATATGCAAATTCTACCAGATGCAAGCGATCCTCCCATTTTTAGATGGTCTATCCATGACATACATTCATAACCTATATTCAATCACCTAATTAACACATTCAGTCTGTCCATGGGAATCAGGGTGATATGCATTACTAAAATTCAATTTAATACCCAGCCCTTTAAATATCCCATCCAAAAATTATATGTGAACTTTAGATCTCTATTCAAAATAATCACCCTAGGCACACCATGCAACCTGACAATATCTTTCATAAAATATCAACTATATTAGTTGTTTTATGCATTGATTTCACTAGTATGAAATGAACAATTTTGGTAATATTATCAACCACTATCATAATTGCATCATTCCCTTTAGTTGTCTTGGGAAGTGTAGTAATAAAATCCATTGACACTACATCCTACATCCACTCCAGAATGGGTATGGGCTACAATAAGCTTATTGGGTGCTTGTGCTAAGCCTTAACTCTCTGACACTCCAAACAACTAGCTATGTAATTTTCCACATCCTTCTTTAATCTTGTCCAAAAATACTTCTTCTAAATTATTGTAATAGTTTTATGATATCCTAGGTGTCCTACATAAGGAACCCTTTGCATCTCCTTTAAAATCAATTGTTTCACCTCCTACACATTTGACACATATATATGACCTTTATATAAAAGAAACTCATCTTCTCAAAGCTCATAATCTAAATATCTTGGTTGTTTTTGCTACGGTCAAATACTGCTCATCCAAATTTACACCTTCTTTAACTCCGGATATTATTTTTTCCTTACATATACTCATCGTTGAAGCATGCATCAAACACACTATTTGGCTAAGAGAATTTTCTACTTTATTCTCCTTTCCTTTAATGTACTTAATTTTGAAATTGTATTCCACTAATAATTCTAGCCACTTGATTTGTTGAGAATTTAGATTCGTTTGTTCAAAAAAATGTTGTAAACCATAATGATATGTCTGCAATTCAAATCTCCGACCCATAAGATGATGTCTCCACATATTAAGATCATGAATGATAGCTTCTAACTCCAAGTCATGTGCAACATAATTTTTCTCATGGTCCTTCAAATTCTAGGACTCATAACACACCACGTGTATGTTCCACATAAACATCCCCCCCTAAAGCTTCTCAACACGCATCAACACACATTAGAAAATACTCATTTAAATATGCAATCTTTAATACTGTAGCACTTGTTAACAAAGCCTTTAAACATTGAATTACTTCCTCATGCTTAGAGGTCCATTTAAATTTAACACCTTTCCTCTGAAACAAAGTGTTGGGATGATAAATCCTAGAAATTCATTCAATGAATCTTATATAATAACCAATGAGGCCCATAAAATACCTGACTTCTATAACATTATTTAGTGTTTCCCATTTGTTGATGACTTTAATATTTTCTAGATCTACAACTATCCCATCCTCCGAAATAATATGGTCCAAATAATGAATTTGCTTATGATAGAAAGATCACTTACTGATCTTAGCATACAACTGGTGTTCTCAAAGCACTTGTAGAACCAGCCTAAAACGTTTCTCATGCTCCTCCTTGAAATTGGAGTACAATATATCATCCAAAAACACACTAATTAACTTATCCAAATATTCTCGGAAGATACCATTCATCAAACACATAAAAAGTCCTAGTGCATTTGTTAATCCAAAAGGCACCTCCACAAACTCATAATGTCTGTAACGAGTTTAGAATTATGTTGTATTGATGTCTTTCTCCTTAATTCATGATTGATATCCTAACCTGAAGTCAATGTTGGAAAATACCTTAGCTCCTGAAAGCTGATAAAATAGATCATTTATTCTTGGCAATGGGTATCTATTATTGCTGGTAATTTTATTCAATTATTGAAAATTCACACCTAAGTGAAAGGTTCTATCCTTTTTCTTAACAAATAGGACTAGAGAACCCCATGGTGATACACTAGTTCAAATATTTCCCTTCCTCAACAACACCCCCAACTGCATTTGGATTTCTCTAAGCTTTGGAGTGCTTGTTGTGTAAGGGGTCTTAGATACAGGAGAAACCCCAGGCATAAAATAAATTGAAAAATATATATCCCTCCTAGGAGGTAATCTTCATATTTCAAAAAATACATCAACATATTCTTTCAATACTAGATAATCCTCCAAATTGGCTTGCTAATCCCTAATTGGTTCTTCCAAATGAACTGCCAATACCTAGAAACGTTTTCTAAAATTGTTTCTTAATTGTAGAGATGATATCTCTCTAATATATATCAATCTAGGGACTCCCTAGACCTACCTCTGTCGACCTTCATCATAAACACGAGTAAAATATTTATTATAAAAATCCAAAATTGTGTGATGCTCCTCTAGCCAATCCATACCGATCAGGAAAACATATGATCTATAGGAAATTATATTAAGCTCAAGCTTAGTACTTAATCTATTCAACTTAATTAGGTATTCCTTCACTAGTTCCATAAATCTTCTCTTTACTCCAATAACCAATTGAACTAGCCATGCCTTTCAATGCTTTCTCTTCTCTAATTTAAAATTCTCTACTAATTTAAATCAATATAAATGTGACTAGCTCCTGAATAAATAAAAATGGTAATAGGTTGATTGTGCAACATACCTTCAATTTAAGTCATGTGAACCTAGTGTTTAGCCTACCAATTATCCAATGCAACATAATTTTTGGGCATGCTTCTTCCCACATGCTCCATTGTATCAATTTCCTTCATATTGTGCACCATCTTCTTACTTCCATCGTTATAAGGGAAATCTTGCAATTTATGATATCCATGACAACCCCAACATCTAATAGGTTGGACAAAGTGTTTCTTTCATAAAAATTCACTTCCCCTGGGTTCACTGATAGCTGGGGTTGCCTGCTTCTTTTCCTGTGGCCCAATTCTTGAAGGGTGAGGGTTTAAAGCCCTTCTTTCTTTGCTCCACAAAACTTTTCTTATTGTTATCCCATGATCTTTGTGAAATTGATTTACTCATTCTCATCTCATATAATTTCTCAACCTTTCTCATGGACACATACAAAGTTTTTGGCTGATCAAATTTCATCATGTATACATAGAATGAAGTCACCCCATTAACATATATCTAGATTTTGACCTCATAGTTAATAAAACTAACATATCTTAGTAGCTCCATGAATTTATGATCATATTTCTCCATTGTCATATTGTCCAATTTCATTTCGAGAAATTCACGCAATTTCTTTTCATGATAATGATTAGAAAAATATTTCCTTTGGGAATATTC
Organism: Pinus taeda; assembly: GCA_000404065.3. Lineage (NCBI taxonomy): Eukaryota > Viridiplantae > Streptophyta > Pinopsida > Pinales > Pinaceae > Pinus > Pinus taeda. The sequence goes on along the minus strand of APFE031355623.1, from coordinate 64,823 downwards.
CTTAAATTTCCACCACATCAACCTCTTTTCATCCAATTTTTTTACTTCCTTGAGTTGCTCCCACCATAAGGGAGCCTTACCCTTCAACTCATATATAGAAATTCGAGCTTCCATGTTTCAAGTGTAATCAAATAATTGAAAATAGCTCCACATCTCCAATAACCAAGTCTGAACTTGACCCTTTTTGTGTTCCATGTTAAAAGTGGGAGGTTTAATTATTTTGAACTCCCATTGTAGGCTATTCTTGTGAGACCTTCTATTTCTGGACCCTCTCATAGGTGACATGCTAGGGATGTTATTTGATTCTGAGGTGGTGTAACATCTCTCATGTGACCTCCTCTCTGTAAACAAATATGGTTGGTCATCACTCTTAACCTATCTCGAACTTCCAATGCCTCATTTATCAAACTTGTTCTCAACTTTTTGATATTTCCTAGACTTAGATTACTAGTCCATTTCCTGCCGAATTCTGTTCAAACTTTGCAAAACATGAGCATTGAGCTAGTGCTACTCTTTTAGCAATATAACATTATTTGCATGAAAACTAAGAACCTCCATCTTTAGGCTTCTCATAGTCTCTTCCAGGTTGGTATTTTCCAGCGTGTGACCATTTGATTCAATCCCGACATCGCCCACACTGTCATCCAATGATCTAACCTTTTCTTTTGGACTGTTAATGTTTGGCATATCTCTTATTTTTTCAATTCTCATGATTTATGCTTTCTTTTGGACCTCAACCATTTTTTAAAGAAATTCTCCAAAATTCTTACCCAAGTTGAAATTCTAAGGCCATTGCTGCATTCTACTTATCAGTAGCTTTATGTAGACTATTTATGTATGAAATTATAACACATGGGTAGAAATTTATGCCCTTCAAATGTTTTAAATGGACACAATTATTCTTTTCAAACCCTGTATCATTAAACTTAATTTTTAGGAAATTTCTTCCACCAAATCTAGTTTCCAATTTCCTAGATGCATTCTGCCTGAAATTCTCTTTCGTTTGACTACTCATATGTCAAATTATAACTCTTGAGCACAAATATACGCCCCTCAATTTTTTTTATCTCTCTCTCTATCTATTCATAAATTGTTACAAAGCTGTAAAAATCAATTAAACTCCAAAACTAAAATTTTTAACACTTAGTATGGTGCTCACTTTGTTGGAAAATGTAACTAGGTTCGGTCTTCATTAAATGTATTTGAATCATCTTGTAATGTACTTGTCAAAAGAATAAACAAAATTATTATTATTATTATTGTGACTTATTAAAGCATGGGTTTCATGCTTGGGTCACCATGTTTTAGGTCAAATTCCCCATTGAGGACTTCTAGGATTTATTCTGAGTTAATATAGTCATTGTACTTTTAAAGAGACCCTTCTTGGGATTTTTAATCATGTAAAAAGGTTAAGTATTGAGTCAAATATGAATTATGTTGTCTCCACACTAAGTCATCCTTAAATATGTTTAAGTCAACCTCAAAGGAGGCTATTTGACCTCACCAAAGGAATACATAAAGAGCAATTCGAATTCCATTTGAAGCACTCGCTCTCACTAGCAAGTTCGATCTCTCTTGAAGTTGGAAGAAGCACGAAATAGAAGAAGAAGGAGAAGAAGGAGCGAGTTTGGTCTTGGAGAAGGAGAAAATGGAAAATCAAACCTTTGGTGCAACTATCTCTCTCTCTCTCTCTCTCTCTCTCTCTCTCTCTCTCTTGTGCCCTAGATTGGAAGATCAAAGTTCTCTTATTAATTCCGTAGCCAGTTGTCGTATGATGTCGTAACCAGTTGCTGTGTTGATGCCGTAGCTAGTTTCCATGTGATGTTGTCACCTAACAAAGCTGTATTGGGCCAATATCAAAGGTTCTAATTACAAAATATTTTAGTGAAGATCGAAGTATCTAAGGCAAGGTCGAAGTTGTTGGGTCAAAGAAAGTGCTCTCGCTGCTACTGCTAGATCAAGAAGGATCATATGCAAGTAAGGAAGAAGGATGAATTGGTGTGGAGGAAAGTTTATGTGAAGGTCAAGAGTCTTGGAATATCTTTTGAAAATTGTTGAAGGAAGAATTGCTGACTAGTTTTTCCCCTAGAGAGGGGTTTTTCCCTAGCTGTGAGCTTATATCTGGTGTCTGTTTTTTTATGTGCTATTGATTTGGTAAGTTCTTGATGAATTAAAAGAAAGAAGATATAAAGAAACGTAATAACAAATCCAGGACATAACAAGTAATTATTAAGAATAAGAAAATCTTTTTGCCTTTTTGATTTTCTAACATGGTTTTGTAGGATTCGTGAAGAAAGAAGAAAAAGGAAGTCTCAAGAACTTGATGAAGAAACCATTCAAAAGGGTTATTTAAGGGAAGACATCCACTATATTCAAGGAAGATGTATAACACAATCAAGGGAGAGAAAAATTGGAAGGATCCTCAAACTATAGGTCGTGGAAGAAGAGGATTGACCTCATCCTTGAAAAGAAAAAGGTACTAGACTTGGTCAAAGGAAAAGTAAAGAAGCCTACATATGAATCTAGTGACGTTGAAAAAGTAAAATTCAGAGAATTAGAATTGGTGGCCATGACTCTAATGTTAGAAGGAATAAAGGACAATCTCGTCCCATTTATAGCCAACATTGACGATGCTCAGGAAATGTATGAAGCCTTGTCAAAGTTATTCACTATTAAGAACATTGGTCAAGTGGCAAGCTTGAAGAATGAACTAAGGACCACAAATATGACTAAAGCAAATACAATGGCCTCCTTATTTGTGAAGATAGAAAGAATAAGATATGATCTTTTGTCCATTGATGGATTTGTTCTAGACAAACAATTCATGATCAATGCCCTATTGGGATTTCCACCCTATTGGGGTGCATTTTCTTTAGGCCTTAACAGTTGGAAGGAAGCTCCCACTTTTGAACACTACATTCAAGAAGAATTAAGGATCTCATTAGTCTCCAATCCTAAAGGAGTGTCAAATGCCTATGTTTATCAACACAAAGGAAGGAAATCAAAAGGACCAAGGAAGAAAGTTGTCATGTCCAAGATATAATACTATCGATGTCATAAGAAGGGTCACTACAAGAGTGGCTATTCCATTAATCCAAAGAATAGGAAGAGAGATAGAGATCATGCTAACATTGCTGAGGAAGGAGACTCAAAGAAAGAAAAACCCAAATAATCTGATATAAGGGTCTTACACTATTAAGTCCTTTTCTTTTAGTCTTAGACATTTTATTTTTCATGTTTAGAATTTATAGGTTTTAACATATTTTTGGAAAAAGACATTTTCTTTTGTTTTATAAGTTTATAGGTACCCCTCAAGCTTTGGAGAGAGCCCGGAACAACTCCCAAAGATAAGTATCTCATCTCCTTTTAGTTTTTGGTTTCATGTACTTGTTTAAGTTTTGACAATATTAATGCTGATCACCATTCTCCCTCTATTGTATTGATTAGGACAGCATTTGCTATATCCTCAAGGAGTTTGAAAAGAGCCACCCAAGATAAGGTTTGTCAAGAAACAAAGGTATGCCTTAAACCAAAACATTACATTGATTTCATTATAACAAATGCTTATTCATTATCCATTACTAACATTGTTGTGTCTAGCTATTGATGAGCCCCATAAATGGGTAATTATATGGGCTCATTTTTCCTCCTAACATAGTTTAATCAACCATTCTCTTATCTTATTGCATGTTTTTTGATTATATTTATGCTTATGAAGTGAGTTGGGTTGGTCATTATGCCATGGAGTTTAATATGTGTTTAATGCAGATTTTTGTTCAATTTTGGAGATAAAGTCAAAAATTTAATGGACAATTGGCAGCAATAGTTCGAAGTAGACAAGGGAGAGGATTTATAGGAGGGTATCCCCATCATTTATGACTCCCCACTTCGAATTCTCCATCATGCAACTCAGAGCACAAACAGCCACATCAATGCACTAGGAGGTAGCCGAGCAAGTGGAGAATAACTTCTGTTTATATCAAATTTTGGGAGCCAAGCCTCCCTGATTTTAAGGAAGCTGTTGGGAACTTCAGTTGTATAAGTAGAGAGGCCTAGGGCCTCATTATATTGTTGAATATTAGTCAAATTTTTGAACTTTTGTTGTAGTTTTTCTCTGCTCAATTTTGAGCCTACTTTTGTTGATAGTTTCATGTAATGCTACTATTATTTTAATAATGAAGATGAGATCTTGTTCGAGCTAGCACTGAGTTACCTCAGAGGGCTGAAGCTCTTGGGTTAGGAATCAATCCAAGCAACCAAACTCCTCTTGTTTTGTATTTGTATGTTTTTCTTCAGTTTATGAATTAGTTGCTGTTAGATAGATTTCTTTATTAGTTAAGAATAGGTTGCTTTTGGTGATTTAAAAGGTTGTTTCCATTTCAGTTTGCTGTAGCAGGTTGAACAGTGATAGGAAAAAGATACAAAAATGCCATCAACAGATCCTTGGCCTCCTTTATTCCCTCTGGGACCATGAACTGAGGCCAAGACCCTCTTGCTGTCACAAAAAACACAGATTTGCCTTTTCCATAGGATTTCTAGTGTTGAAGTTTGTTAGAAGATTAATGAGTTTGCTGTAGATCTATTTCACCATGTTAATTTCTGTCTTTGCAATAAATTTCCTTCCATGCTTTCTTTCCATATAGTATTGTTCAACATTTACTTTCCTAGATCAGAATTTAGACTAGCTTGATGAACAATTCTATTTTTTTAGTGTAGCTAGTTTCTTTGTTTGCTTAGTCTTAGAGTTTGATTTTTAGTTCTCTTGTAGTACATATCTGCTCACAATAAGTCAACCAATCAGCCATCATCATCTCCCTTTGATCCATGTTCCACAAGTCATCGAAAGTCCCTCACAAATCTGCCTTAATTTTCTGCACATTTCTCATGAACTTTCCTCTCTTTCCTTGAACAAGTCCAACCATCTTTCTCTTTCCTAATCCTCCTTGATTAACCTTAGACACCTTAACACATCCTCCTAGCCATCATCTACCCTTTCCAGCCATTTTCCCACCTTCAAAACCTCTAAAACAGCTCTCGGCATCCTCTTGTAGACCTCTTATAGTCCCCTGCAGCCTCCTGTAGATTTTCTTGTAGGTGTCTTTTTGAAGTTTGATTGCAAGAAAAGCCTCCAGAAGGCTACCTAGGGCCTCCTAGGACCCCTCCACACCTTCCTACACCTCTGCAAACTCCAAAGTTTCCCTCCATTGCCACCTAATTGCTGCCACATTCACAAACGAATAAATTACATGCATGACAATTTCACTTAAAAACACATGAAAATCCAAAAAGATGTTTTTTTCTCATTTCCTTCTAGAAATAGCTTGAGTAGATGTCGTTTACTTCCTAGGTTAAGTAATGGCATTAATTTTATGGTTTTTATCTCTCTTTCTGCAAAAGTAGGATTAGTTGGTTAATTAGGGTTTGCTAGGTTTACTTCACATTTCAATCTTCTTTCTCTTTCTGCAAGTAGAGTAGCCTCTGTAAGGTAAGATTTTATTTCTTTAATCACATATAAAGCTTCTTCTAGAATTCATAGAAGTTGGCTTGAGCTCCTAGTGATCTTGCACCAGGTGACCAAGTGACAACCTGCAGTAAGAACTAGTACTTGTGCATACATCATCGTCGCTTCCAAGTTTGTTATGAACTACCGGGTTAATAAAAGTAAAGTAGGAAGCCTAGGAGTTGCAACATTATTGCTGTAATACTGAAGCTCACCACCTTTTGGCGCCGTTGCCGGGGAAGCATCAGAGTACTTTGTGATTACTGCTTTCTTCTATTTTCTTCTTCAACATTCTGCTAAGTAGGTTATTTCAGCAAAAGTAGATTAGTCAGTTCCTTGCTTCCAGTTCTGCATTTCATTTGCTTTCCTTTTCAATTCTGCAATTTCCATTTCAACAAAAGTATATTAGTCATTTCCTTGCTTTCAGTTCTGCATTTCATTTTCTTTCCTTTTCAATTCTGCAATTTCCATTTCAACGAAAGTAGATTAGTCATTTCCTTGCTTTCAGTTCTGCATTTCATTTGCTTTCCTCTTCAGTTCTACAATTTCACTTCAGCAAGTTCATTTCAGTTAGTTGAAATTTGTTTTGTTCAATCAATTTTAGTTTTGCAGGTACTGTCAGTGTGGGAAAAAAAAGAAACAAAAAACAACCAAAAAGATTTCCTTTCATGCCTCGTAGGAATAGAGATAATTCAGGAAAGTTCTTGCCCAACAAACCCACTACCTCACACAGCCAACCTTCTTTCTTCTCTGATGGTTGTGATCAAGAAGAACCCTTAGGTGGAAAGAAAAACATATTTGAAGAAACTATAGGGGAGAAGAAGAAGAAAACATTCCTCTGGAGCCAATGGCTGAAAACATAAATGTTGGGGGAAATACCTCTTCTTCCAATTCATCCATTAAAGGTGAAACTTGAAACATGCTGGAAGACCTCAAGAGTGAGATGCTGTAGATTCTTGCCATGCAAATGGATGCTTTACATATCAAAAGGAAACAAGAGGAAGCAGAGAGGGCTTTGGCCATTTTTTTCCCTAGATGCACCAAGAGGCATCCTAGGAATGAATGCCCATTAAACTCTATAGAGGTTTGTTCAATCTGTGAAGAAAAAAATTCTACAGATAAGTGCCATTCCTTGCCCTGACTTAAAGCTATATACCAAGGGGCCGAAGGAGCCACTGAACAGATCTATTACATAAACCAAAGGAGGCCGCATGGACCTAGACCATATCAACAGGCGATGCAAGGGACATATCAGGCATACTACAACCCCAACCAAGTCACTTCCATACCTTCTTGGGCCCCCCCTACTCATCCTTCCTGGTCCACACCTCCTCCTTGGTCCTTCACATCTCAATATCATGCCCAACCAGCCACCCATTCATTTCAATCCTATGCTCAGCCGCAACCTTATTGGAATGCATCTCATCAGGGGTGGAGGCTCCAATACCATTCTCTTCCCGCTCTTCTGCCTCCACCACTTTCCCAACCACAACCCCATCCACATCCATCTCAAGTATACACTCCCACTCGACTACCTGTACCACCATTCCAAACCCACACGTTGAAGTATCTCAACCCGTTTACAATGGTGAGCTCAATGGTATTCACCATAGCTTAGGAAGGGTATTGCAAAAAAGAGATTATATTGATATCATTGAAGGACCACATCCAGAAGAAAAAGATTCAAAAGAGAAGATCAAAGAACCATGGGCTGCACTTGATGAACATAAGACATCAAAATCAGAAATCGAGAGAGTTCCCTCATGGCTACCATCAAATCCTCCATGTATTCAAGAGAAAAATCAGCAAAAAGAGGAAGATGTGAAGATCATGGTAGGAGAAGACATGAAGAATGATCTAGATTAGAAAAAGGACCAAGGACATCATCGCTATACTGAAATATGGTTCCAGACAGTCACTAAGTTGCAGCATCACTCTCTTCCTCAACTATGCTTGATCCCTTCAAAGTCAAATCATTTGGTCTCTAAAATCTAGGTACATGTCAAAGCATACATTTCAAGCCTCCACATCAATTTGTCTATCAACTCGATGTGCACGTGGCTCCATTGGAAGTATTCTTATACTTGAAAGTGATTTTCTTTTTTAAGTAGGGTAGGGTAGAAAAAATGAAAAATAAGAAAAATAATAAGGACTCAAGTAAAAACCTCCGCGAGGCGCTTGAATCCCATCATTGGTTGAAAAACTATTCTGAGGCGGCCCGGTGATGACAAAAAAAGAAGAAGAGAAAAATAAGATCCCTGGGTGAAAACCTCCCTTGGAGGCGCCCAAGGCAGGCAATTAGGGTGAAAACCTCTCTGAGGCGTCCTAGTTATTTGAAAAACAGAAAAAAAAAGAAAGAGAAAAAATGAGAATTTTTTGTTGCATTGCAGGATTGTAAGAGGACTACAGGAAGCAACAGAAGGTGCCAAGGGAGCCCTGAAAACAATACCAACACCTATCCTACCTTCCCTCACCTTTCTCCATCATTCTTGACATTCTTTTCACCTCACTGTGCTTCTTTTTCGAAAAATGTGTTTTCTACAGGAGGCCCTGTGTTTTCTACAGGAGGCTCCTGTAGAAATTACAGAGAGCCAGAAATGGATTTTAAAGGTAATTTGAGGAACAGGGAAGCTACATAAAGGGTTTATAAATCCTCCTGCAGTCTTCAAACCTCTCTTCCATCATTTCCAAGCCTGCATCACACCCCAAGCTCGTTTTTCTTACTATCCAAAAAACTGCAGGATGCTCTGATGCCAAAAATACATAGAGTAGAGATTTTTTTTTTTCTTAAATTGAAAACCGTGCATCCATTTAAAAAACTATTTCATGGGGACTTGCATATGGATGATGGTAACATGCTCAAGCAATTTCAGAAAATTCTAGTGCACGGTTACCAAGAAATTAGCCTCCATCACCTTCATCCATTTTTGCATTTTCTCAATATCCGTGCGTCCATTTAAAAAAACGTTTCATGGGGAGATGCATATGGATGATGGTAACATGCCCAAGCAATTTCAACCAATTCTAGTGCACGGTTTCCAAGAAATCAACTTCCATCACCTTCAGCCATTTTCAGTTTTTCTCGAAATCCGTGCATCCATTGACCAAAATGTCTCTATGGGAGGTGCTTAATGATGATGGAAACATGCTCAAAATTTTTTAGGTCAATCCAGTCTACCGTTTTGGGAGATATGGAAAAAACAAGTCACTGTCCCATTAAAATCTAGCATCAGCAGCATGAGGGTGTAAATTTGAAGGTTGAAGCAGACACTTGAAGATCAGATCCAGCTAGAAAGGAACCTGCACACAATACAACCATATCTAAGAAAGAGAAAAGCATGCAGCAAAGGTAATACAGGCATGCAACAAAGGAAATACAAGCATGCAGCAACGAAAGGAGCCAAATGCCTCACAACACATACATTCGACTCATAGGTAAGTGATTAACCCGCTCCTCTGTTGCATTGGTGTAATTGAAAAATATGCATAAGTGAATGAGATGGTTAGGGTTGAATGAGAAAAGGTAGTAAGTTAACTGGCCACCCTCATCTAGTTGATTGTGCTCATTCGGAGATGCCACCACATGTGTGTCTAGTCAACTCACAGAAAAATCTAAAGGACAGGTAGTGGAGCGCTTGCAAACTCCAATGCAATGATGGGAAGTGATTGTGAGAAAGAGCCATGATGACAAGGCAGTGGGGACCAATGATCCAAATATGGCAATGTACCATTTTGCTAGCTCACCCCATCATCAGAAATATCTCAAAGAAGACATAAGTACTCCTCCTCGAAACTCCTTCACCACCTTTTCTTCCATTTCATCCTCGTCCACTTAGCTGCAGCAAGCTCTATACCACCTCCATAGCCTCGAAACCATCGTTCTCTATTGTTTTCATCCATTTTCTTGCTATCAGCATTCTACAGGAGCAGGAACAGGTTCTATAGGAGCACCTACAATCAGTTCTATAGGAGGGGCAGTAAGCAGTTTTTAAGGAGGAAACACGAGGTTTTCTCTCAAATTTTGGCTTGAAGAGGTAGGTTATGTATAGACCCACCTTGATTATTAATATGTGCAATGAATAATACAATTTGAAGGGGGAATTAAGCCTGTAGAAGGAGAGGAATTCCATAAAAACATTTCTACCCGTTTTCTTAAAAAAACACAGTTTTTCTTTGTTTCCTGTTTCTTCAAAATTTTTGTCTCCATCTCTACCTGGGGTGTTCCAAAGGGGTATAAGCAAAATTATAGGGGGATTCATGAGGAAGGAACCCACAAATTTAGTTAGGCTCATTGAACATCCCGAGGTGGTAGCCATTTTCACCAGAGTAAATTGGATGTCATTTTTAAAAAAATTTCGAGGGTTTGATGAAGAAGTGGTTCAGGAGTTTGCCATTTCTTTAGTACCTCACTCAAAGACCCATGCCAATGTTACTTTCAGAGGTCTCACTATGGAAATCACCCCAGAATTTATCAGCAGGGTTACCAGCCTTCCCCTTGGATTACCTTGGAGCAAAGATGAAAAACCAATGGGACAAGTTGCCAAGAAAATCTTCTTCCAACCAAATGAACATCTTGTAGAAGACAAAAATAGCATTAGAAGAACAAGCATACCTTACCCTTGGGATGAGGTCAATTTCCAAATCATCAATTATATTTCCTGTGAAGGGACGTATAACATAGTTTATGGCTACCATTTTAGACTTCTCCATGAGCTGAGATATGGCATGGACACTCCCACACTACAAAAACTCAGCATCCCCTATTTTCTCCTGTAGTCCCTCATAGACTCCAGCATTAAGTTGAAGGCAATAGGTCCATATCAGTTGGCTCACCATGGGTTAATTAAAATATTAGTGGAAGAAGTCCTCCACACCTTCACAATCCCAGAGCATGGGAAATATTCAGAAATATGACAGGAGAAGATGATATAAAGGCCCTCACATATGACCACAGTCCTTCTAAAAGTGAGGGGGAAAAGCAACAAGGGGAAGAAGGGGAGGAAACTGAGGAACAAACACAGGAGGGAGACACCAAAATAGAGGAGGAAACTAAACCAGAGGAGGAAGAAACCAAAACAGAGCAAGAGGAAACAAAACCAGCAGAGACAGATAAGACAAAAGGAGAGGAAAAAGGGGTAGAAAAGACAGAAGTGTCTCCTGAGACCCTAGAAAGGGAGGCAGCAACTGTTCTTGCTGCCCTCATCACCCCAGTTAAATCCAAAAAAAAGAGGAAGAGGTGAACATCAATGCATTTTAGGGCTCGGAAAAGCACAAGGATAAAAATAGGGAAATCACAACCATCTTCAACAATGCCTATTACAATTGAAGATTCACCCATTGTCAAAGGGGAAGAACCTCCCTCTAAAGCCCCTATCACATATGAAAGAGGGACTCCTAGATCTTCCACATGGAAGGAAAAAGTGCAACTACAGGACCCAAAAACAGTCTTATAGGAGGCACAAACAGTTCTACAGGAGACACTGTCAAGGTTACAGGAGACCCAATAGCTTGAGAAAACAATGGAAAAGCAGCCAAAGGGGAAGGAGGAAGCTACAGAGCCACAAGAACCAGATCCCCAACCCAGCACACCAGCTGCTTGCAAATAATCCTCAAATTGCCCCTAGATATATCAATGATCAGGCCCAAGCCATTGCACATTTTGAGGATATGGAAGGATTACTTGGGGATGACTATATTCATGCTTGTATGAGGAGATGGAACACACTACCACACAGTTTACAAATCAGGGAGTATCACTCCCCAAAAAGGATGAAAGAAGCATTAATGAGAGTGCCATTGTACAAGTGCTCTATGGAGAGAGTGAAGGTCAATTGGATTGGCCTCAAATTGAGTCCTCCACTGCTGCTAGGCATGCTAGAGGGCAGAAAAGAGGAAGAAGAGCAACAACAGTGGGAAGAGGTGGAAAAAAAGGCAGGATTCCATGACAAAGAAGAGGACCTCACATCAGAAGCATGGGATGTCAGTGAGGCCATTAGGGCCATCAAAGATGAGGAGATGGATTAAGTTGCTCAGAGGATGAGCAACACCTTCAGTAGGGAGCTGATGATGAGCCCCATAAATGGGTAATTATATGGGTTCATTTTTCCTCCTAACATACTTTAATCAACCATTCTCTTATCTTATTGCATGTTTTTTGATTATATTTATGCTGATGGAGTGAGTTGGGTTGGTCATTATGCCATGGAGTCTAATATGTGTTTAATGCAGATTTTTGTTCAATTTTGGAGATAAATTCAAAGATTTAATGGACAATTGGAAGCAATAATTCGAAGTAGACAAGGGAGAGTATTTATAGGAGGGTATCCCCCTCATTTATGACTCCCAACTTCAAATTCTCCATCATGCAGCTCAGAGCACAAACAACCACATCAATGCACTAGGAGGCAGCCGAGCAAGTGGAGAATAACTTTTGTTTATCTCAAGTTTTGGGAGCCAAGCCTCCCTGATTTTAAGGAAGCTGTTGGGAGGTTTAGTTGTATAAGTAGAGAGGCCTAGGGCCTCATTAGGTTGTTGAATATTAGTCAAATTTTTGAACTTTTCTTGCAGTTTTTCTCTGCTCAACTTCGAGCCTACTTTTAATGACAGTTTCATGTAATGCTACTATTATTTTGATAATGAAGATGAGATCTTATTTGAGCTAGTACTGAGTTACCTCAGAGGGATGAAGCTCTTGGGTTAGAGCCTAATCCAAGTAGCCAAGCTCCTCTTTTTTTGTATTTGTATGTTTTGCTTCAGTTTATGAATTAGTTGCTGTTAGATAGATTTCTTTCTTAGTTAAGAATATGTTGCTTTTGGTGTTTTAAAAGGTTGTTTCCATTTCAGTTTGCTGTAGCAGGTTGAACAGTGATAGGAAAAAGATACAAAAAGGCCGTCAATAGAGCCTTGGCCTCCTTTCCTCCCTCTGGGACCATGAATTGAGGCCAAGACCGTCTTGCTGTCACAAAAAACACAAATTTGCCTTTTCCATAGGATTTCTAGTGTTGCAGTTTGTTAGAAGGTTAATGAGTTTGCTGTAGATCTATTTCACCATGTTCATTTCTGTCTTTGCAATAAATTTCCTTCCATTCTTTCTTTCCATATAGCATTGTTCAACATTTACTTTCCTAGATCAGAATTTAGACTAGCTTGATGAACAGTTCTGTTTTTTTAGTGTAGCTAGTTTCTTTGCTTGCTTAGTCTTAGTGTTTGATTTTCAGTTCTCTTGCAGTACATCTCTACTCACAATAAGTCAACCAATCAGCCATCATCATCTCTGTTTGATGCATGTTCCACAAGTCATCCAAAGTCCCTCACAAATCTGCCTTAATTTTCTATACTTTTCTCATGAACTTTCCTCTCTTTCCTTGAACAAGTCCAACCATTTTTCTCTTTCCTAATCCTCCTTGATGAACCTTAAACACCTTAACACATCCTCCTAGCCATCAGCTACCTTTTCCACCCATTTTCCCACCTTCAAAACCTCTAAAATAGCTCTTGGCATCCTCCTGTAGACCTCCTGTAGACCTCTTGTAGATTCCCTGCAACCTCCTATAGATTTTCCTGTAGGTGTCTTTTTGAAGTCTGATTGCAGGAAAAGCCTCTAGAAGGCCACCTGAGGCCTCCTAGGACCCCTCCACACCTTCCTACACCTCTGAAAACTCCAAAGTCGCCCTCCATTGCCACATAATTACTGCCACATTCACAAACAAATAAATTACATGCATGACAATTTCACCTAAAAACACATGAAAATCCAAAAAGATGTTTTTTTCTCATTTCCTTCTAGAAATAGCTTGAGTAGATGTTGTTTACTTCCTAGGTTAAGTAATGCCATTCTTTTCATGGCTTTTATCTCTCTTTCTACAAAAGTAGGATTAGTTGGTTAGTTAGGGTTTGCTAGGTTTACTTCACATTTCGGTCTTCTTTCTCTTTCTGCAAGTAGAGTAGCCTCTGTAGGGTAAGCTTTCTTTTCTTTCATCACATATAAAGATTCTTCTGGAATTCATAGAAGTTGACTTGAGCTCCTAGTGATCTTGCGCTAGATGACCAAGTGACAGCCTATAATAAGAACTAGTACTTGTGCATACAACACCGTGACTTCCAAGTTTGTTACGAACTACCGGGTTGATAAAAGTAAAGTAGGAAGCCCAGGAGTTGCAACATTATTGTTGCAATACTAGAGCTCACCAGCTATATTGAATCATAGTGATTCTTGTTTTGGGTGATTCATCACTTGATAAATCTACCCATGTTATGAAACCAACTCACAAAATAGAAGAAGAGATAGATAAACGACTTTAAAATAAGCCTCTTCGAGGGGGGAACCTCCTTTACATTACAAAAATGAACAACTATTGGATGATACAAAGGATACGACCTCCTTTCTATATATAGGAGTCTAAGGGGTCACAATATAATCAGAGCCGACATAACAATAATAATGTAAAGACACAACAATAATAATAGTGGGCTTCTATGGAGCACAATAATAATAATATGGGGACTACATGGGCACAAAAATACAATAAGGGGGTTGCACTAATAACATTAAGGGGCTACAATAGTAGTATATGGACGTAACATGTCGCTCTCCTTCAAAAAGTGTTGTCCTCAAAACTTGAGTAGTTCTGGATGCTTATGTATAAAATTATCATCCTCCCATGTGAAATATTCAGCGAGTAAGTTCTTCCACTTGATTAGATACTTTAAAATTGATCGATTTCATAGCTGTCAGGTTCTTGTTTCTGTGACTGCTTTAGGTTCCACTGTGATTTTTCCTTCCTCGTCAAGTTCCGACAATATTGTTTGAATAGGGAGCTTGTCACCTATAACCTTCTTTAAGCACGAAACATGGAAAACTCAGTGCACTCAGGAAGATGCATGAAGCTCCAATTTGTATGCCATAGCACTAATATTTTGCAACACCTTGTAAGGACCATAGTACTTTGCTGATAATTTATTATCATTCTTGGCTTGCTTGAGGGACATTTTCTTGTATGGTTGTAGCCATAAAATACCCAGTCACCTACATCAAAAATTATTTCACTGCGATGTTGATTAGCTTGTTGTTTCATTTGATTATGCACCAAAGTGAGGTTATCCTTTAAGAGTTGGAAAACTTGTTGTTGATGCTTGATGTGATCTTCCATTTCTTGAACCTTAGAATTTTCTCTTAAAGATGATGTGATGGATGGTGTATGATATTCATAAATTACCATAAATGGGATTGTTTTTTTATGAAGCATTATACCACCATTCAACTAGAGGTAACCACTTGACCCATTCCGTTTGTTTATTAGATACAAAGCAACAAAGATATCCTTCCAAACATTTTTTCACTATCTCTGTTTGTCCATCTATCTTGAGAGTTTGAGGAGTGGTAATCCCTGCAAATGCACTACAAGATATGGTCAGATTCATTTATTCTTTCTCCAGGGTTGGTTCCTTATGTATATCCTCTTCTTTTGAAGTTTCATGATCATTTTTTCCTCCTCTTCACAATCTATGTACAATAATTTCTTCTCAACACACTTATGACCTTTAGTGTATTTGCTATCACAACTGTAACAAAGCCCTTTTTCTCTTTTTTCTTCCAATTGTTGTGGTCTCAACCTTGTAGATTGTGGAAGGCTAGAAGCAACAACACTTCCATATTTATAGTTGTAAGTGGTAGGATTCCTTGTTTCCATAATTTTTCTTTCAATTTTTCTTGCCATCCTAATTGCCTTCTCCAATGAATCAGGTTCCTAAAGAGAAACTTCATGTTGAATGTTATCGTTTAAAGTCCCTATGAAGACATCAATACTATGCTTATTTGGAATGTCATTTACCCTTATATTCAATTTTTGGAAGTCCTCAAAGTGCTCTACCATTGAACCCTTTTGTTTGAGATTTATAAATTGGCTAAAGAAGGTGTTTCTCTTTGTATCCTTATAATGTGCTATTATTTCCTCTGTGAAATTTGACCAGGTGATAAGTGGTTTACGAGAAAAAATCCCTCTATACTATACAAATTGATTCAGTTCTAAATATAAAGATGCAATACATACCTTTCGTAATGGTTGCACATCACGTAGATCAAAATATTGCTCCATCTGTAGCATCGAAGTTACTGGACCCTCGCCATCAAACTTCCCCATATCTCTTTTTCTTTCTTTTGGGAGCTTGATCTTGAAACAACTGTAACTCTGAAATTTCAAATCTCCAAGTTCTAAATTTTTTTCCTATGGTATCCTTATGAGTTCTCTTTTGAACCCCACAGGTTTGATTGAAATTGGATCTTCAAGAAAGAGTATGCCCAAATTCCTACGATGACCTGATTATAGACTGTTTCCATAGCGAACTTGTACGAAGTGCCACGAGTTACTGTTTCAACCTTATACCCTAATAATACCCAACAAACTACTATCCATCCTATTTCTATGAGAATTTATGAAATTTGAATCCGATGCTCAGAGATAAAGTTATGATGATTTTCCCAAGGTCACATGTTTGAGACAAAATTCGGGAGCTTGGAGAAACCATAACTTCCTTGGATCATATCTTTGAAAATATAGTGAACCAAGTTATGAAATTCATACAAGAGGTGCAGAATGATTTCGTCTCAAATGGGTTTTAATTTATACTTCTGAAGCTTCGTAGAAAACAAGTTATAGCGAAAATACCACAGTGACCTGTTTGAGATGGAATTCAGGAGCTTGGAAAAACCCTAAATTTCTCAGCTCATATATCTGATAATACAGTGAGACAAGATCTGAGATTTGGATATGAGGTTCAGCAGGATTTCTGCGTAAACTTTTTTTAATTTTATCTTCTGAAACTTCGTAGAAAAAAAGTTTTAGTGAAAATTCCATGATGACCTGTTAGAAGCAGCGAAACCCTAGAATCCAAAGCTCTGATACCAAATGTTATGAAACCAAATCACAAAATAGAAGAAGAGATAGATCAACGACTTTAAAATAAGCCTCTTCGAGGGGAAAACATCCTTTACGTTACACAAATGAATAATTCTTTGATGATACAAATGAAAAGCCCTCCTTTCTATATATGGGAGTCTAAGGGGTCATAATATAATTAGAGCCAACATAACAATAATATTGTAAGGGCACAACAATAAAAATAAGGGGCTACACTAGTAGTATAGGGACCTAACAACCCACCCCACTCATATTCTTAAACGGATTTTGTAGAACCCTAGATAGGTTCTTTGGAAAACCCTAACCTAAGGGTATGATAATGTGAATGTTTGAAACCCTAAACTACTTAGGGTTATTGAGAAATGCTTTTTGAAGTTTTTGTTGATAATATCATGTTCAGGATTTTGGTATGATCAGGAAGACCTAACTTGTTAGGATTGAATGATGAAGTCTAAAATCCAAAACATTTGAAATATTGGTAATCATGGGTTTTATACGTTTGTAAATTGAAACCCTAACTCATTAGAGTTTGATGGAATGTATAAGAAAGACCCTTATAATGTCTTAGAAGTGATTTCCTTGGAATGTGTGTTTGTCCAATCAAACCCTAGTCTAATCAAGTTTGCTGTGTCTACCTATTATTGATATTTGTGAAGTTGGGTTTCACTAACACATGAATTGAAATACCTATGAAGGATGATGAAGTTTTAGATGTATGAGTTGACCTATTTGTCAGTGGTCATGAATCCTAGGGTTCGGAAACAAGCTCTAGTCAAAGTTTGTCTTTCTAGGATGATAATATTTGTGAAATTATAGGGTTTTGAAGTTAAACCTTAGTAGAAGT
Source organism: Pinus taeda (assembly GCA_000404065.3). Lineage (NCBI taxonomy): Eukaryota > Viridiplantae > Streptophyta > Pinopsida > Pinales > Pinaceae > Pinus > Pinus taeda. The sequence goes on along the minus strand of APFE031355623.1, from coordinate 47,563 downwards.
AATCTATGATGATAATCTAAAATTTGTGTAATATTGTTGAAATTTGAGTTTTAGTTGGGGTTGATGTTTGATTGAAAATCTAGGGTTTGCAACTAACCCTAGTGGAAGCTGGTCATGTTTATGACTAAGTTGTGATTGGTTTTGATTGAAATCTAGATTTGTATGAAACCCTAATGGGAAGTCTAACATATGAATTCTGAAAGTTGTTAGATGCTTTGTTGATATATATTTGTTTGAATTATTTCTAGGGTTTTCTATATGTTGTCGTAAGGTATGTCACACCTTTGAAAGAAAAATTGAAACCCTAGATAGACTGAAAGTTGTTATGAAGTAGTCTAGTGTTTATGAAAAAGTCCCGAGCAAGATGTTGAAGAGTATGTGTCTCTTGTTTAATTTTGGGTATTTGATATGTTAAGGTTGTAATGATTCCACAACTCTAATATGGCTAACTTCATGCCTCTATAGATTTGGTTGTACTAGCTATCTAAGTTGTGCAAGTACACAATTGTCAATCTAGAGAAGATGCTTGTTGATGTGATAAGAATTTTAAGGATGATAACGACTATGATGAAATGGTTGGAAGCCATGAAAGATTCTCTCATGAAGAAAAGAAGAATCTGATCTCCATGAGGAAGCCTGAATAGAAGAGATATCCCTAAGATTAAGAGGGAGTATGGATAAAGAGATGCTCCCTGGTCGAGAGGGAGGGTATATCTTGATTTTTTATTGAAGAATGATTTTCTGACGATATGTTGTTGCATGAGTAGTAGGAAAGAAAAGTGTATGATTGAGGAAACTCCTGTCAGAGATTTGGTTGATAATCCTACTATGAAACATTGAGAAGAAATATCAAGACCCCAGAGGTTTGTATCTGATTATGTACACATGAAATTATATTATTGATTGGGATTGTGTTTGTAGGGTGAATCTCTCGAAGGCGTTGATAACACGTTGGTTACCAATCAATTTTATTGGGAGAGATTGATTATCCTTGATCTGCTGGATCTAGGTGTGTTGAGGCTTTGTGAGTGAAGCAAATAGGCTTTAGTGCCTCCTTCCTTCTCCTATTGTGTCATATTTGTAAATCCTTCAATTCTATCCCAAGTTGTTCTTAAGGGGGGATGTTAGGATATTCCGACACATAGGAATAGTTAAGTTCAACTTGGTCTAGTATAGAGTTAGGTAAAGTGTGTTTCTTTACCGTTGTACATTTTGTAACTTACAATCCGACGGTCACGATATGTAGTGATCCGACGGTTCACTCTCTCCTCGGTATTACCGACACTTGATCCGTGGCTTGACACCCGATTGGTCCATGAGTTCTATTTAAAGTGCATGGAGGGTCATTGTTCGGGTAATCCGTCTATGAGAGAAAGATTATGTAAATTTTCATTCTTTGATTAATAAATTGCTTGAAGTGGCCACGTTGGCTCAGGCCGTGGAATGTTTCCCTCTTTGAGGGTTTTAACCACGTCAAAAATACTGGTGTATTGATTTGAGATCTGGTTGTGAGCGGTGTCCTTTTGGTGTTGTTTCTGAGGAACTTACCCTGTAAATTCCTACAAAGGGCAAGGCTTGGATGATCAGGAAATACTCAGCAAAGCTTTAGGGGCCAAACTATGGTCGCGTTGGGTTCAACATCCAGAGACTCAATGGGAAAATATCTGGAAAGAAAAATATGCAAGCTCCTGGAAAAACAATGATCTCATAAGAATGTTAGGAAATATAAAGGGCTCATACATCTGGAACAAAGCATAGGAGAATAGAAGCCTAGTACAAGAAAATAGCTTCTAGGAAATTAGAGAAGGAGATCTCGCTCTTTTTTGGCAAGATAAGTGGCAACAAGAACCAATTCTATTAAAAGAAGACTTCATCGACCTTAAGCATGAGACATATTCCCAAGGATTAATTAAGGTCAAGGACTTCTGGAATCATACTCATCATAAGGAAAAGTGGAGAAGCTGGAGAAACATTGATTGCAGAAATAACAATCCCTTGAAAACAAAAGCAGAGGCGGTCATGAAAATGGTGGAACAAAGAAAGATCTTAGTTGCAGGGGGACAAGACCAATTAAGATGGGGCAATAACAAAGAGGGCACGTTTAATCTTAAGGAAGAAAAAGGCATTCTCCTCGAGCTGGATCCCCAGTTTCTAGACAAAATCTGGCAGAAACTATGGAGGCATCAAGGGTGGATGAAAATCAAACTCTTCATGTGGTTGGTATACCACAAGAAAATTCTGACATGGGATAACATCAGGAAGAGAGGTGTACTGGGGCCTTCAAGATGCCATCTCTATGAGGCTCAAGAGGAGACAATGGAGCATCTACTCAACAGTTGCATTTTCACCTCCTGGTTATGGGACACATTTGCCACTATCTTTTAGCAATCCAACAGGGATAGAGGGAGCATCATTAGTACCCTCAATAATTGGAGAAGAAATTTTTTAGATTATTAAATTCTCAGCTCAGCTTGGGCCCTTACACCAAGCTTCATTATATGGAATATTTCGAAGGAGAGGAACAAAATAACATTTAAGGATGAAAAAAATCCCCAACACCACTTGCTTGAGATAATCCTGAAACAGCTTAAGGAGACTATGGAGACCACTCTTCGTAACTACCCTAAAAATCCTCCCTCAGAAATGGATTTAATAATCCTCAAGCAAATGGGGATGCAGGGGCTCACTCCTCATGGCCTAGATAGGAAGGATACATCTATGGATACGGAGAAGAATTTCTGGCATCCTCCCCTAGAAGGTTATTTGAAATACAACATTGATGGGGCTTCAAAAGGAAACTCGGGAACAACTGGGTATGGAGGAATCCTTAGGGATGTAGAGGGAAGTATTATCTTCATCTTCCATTGCCACCTTGGAACAACCACCAACAACATGGCTGAACTAATGGCTTTGGAACAATGGCTGGATTTTCTGAGTCAAAATAACTGTTTCAATGTGATGATAGAGCCAAACTCTCAGTTAATCATTAACTCGGTAAAAAAATAAATTATGGAACAACGCCGGAAAAGTCTCCAAACATCAGAAATTAATCCAGGTTTCCCAGATAATTCAGGGTCATCTCCAAGGTCTTCGCACTGTCAGTTTCCACCATGTCCGCAGAAAGGCAAATAAGCTGAAAGATCTTCTTGCCAACTAGGGTGTCAGCTATACATATGATAATGTTTCGATGGGGTGGCAGGAGTTGTGTCTGAGCAGAATGAAAGCTCTTTGTGGCGAGCAAGCAGAAGAATATAAAGAAGTGTTTAGATACAAAGCCATGGAGGCTAGCTCGAAATGATTTGTCCTTTGTATGCATCATCAACATCTTGTAATCTATTCTTTGGTGGGGGGAAATCACAACTGGCCACTAAAATTCCTAGAGTTAGCGAGACGGATACCTTTGTTCATCGGGGTGAGCAAAACAGACATCACAATTCTTCGATCAGTGGAAATAATTTTATCTTTACTTGGTTCCAGGTTCAGGCAAGGAAGAATAAAATGCGTGGGATGAATCTAGTTTTTTCCAACAACCAGATTATTCAGAATTCGGGGTTTTGGTATGTAATACCACCTCCTAGGCGGTTTTCGGCTGATCACACCGCTTTCAAGTGGGAAATGGTTTCAGTGATTTTGCAGTGATCCCATTTAGCCTCCTACACGTGGCAGGGAGAGGGATCAGTTAACCACCCTTCATCGCACACTAATGTCTGAGTATCTTGTTTGGTGCGATTTCATTCTCAGCCATAGGATTTAGTTGAGTGGATCAACGAATAAGTTTGATTGTGTTGCTTGGTGGGGTGGGACCGTTAAACATCGACCGTCTTGGTTGAGCAATTTCCTCCTTGGCCATTGGTTTGAGTGTGGAAAAGGACAGATCAGATGAAAAGGGCTTTCCCGGGGGCTTGGATATGGAAGTTTCCGTGGGTTTTCTAGGGGCTGGGTTGTATTTTTGGTTGATTTCCCTAAGGTTCGGTGATTTTCTTTGTAAGGCTAAGAGGTTTTGCCCTAGGGGGCTAGTGCTCTTTTTTTCTGATTCCCTAGCATCGGGTGGATGTTTGTAAATATTGTATACTATTTTTCGGCTTGATGAAATAGAAGGATCGACACTTGCTTAAGCAAAAAAAGAAAGTGTCATTATACAAAGAGTAATTTATTTTTTTAAATGCTAAAAATATGATGACTTCAAAAACTTAGCTTAAGACAAGTTGACACATTGCAAAAAATGTTTAAAAGTTAACAATTTTTCAATTTGTCTTATTTCTCTTCTTGCTTTTCGTCCTAGGATGTGAGTTTTTTAAGATTTTTCCAAACATATGTTTTTCGTTTTTATTTGCAATGGTTTTTTATATTGGAATTTCTATTTTTTTTTCAAAAAAAAAAACATTAAATTTTTTTTTTTTTGCCTCCAGTCAGTGGGTGCTCACAGAAAATATATGTAATTAAGTTAGTTCTTAAATTTCATCATAAAACAAACAACAAATTGGTGGTTCTTTCCCTTTGGGTTTCCACATGAAAACACTGTGTCAAATTTGTGTTTCTCATGAGATTGTTATTTGAGTATTTGTATCTGAAAGTTTATTGATTTGTTGTTTCATGAATGAATGATCTCATATATGAAAGAACATACTCAAAGCACAATAAGAAAAGAAAACTAAAAATTTCTTAAATTACTGATTCACCCCCCTCTCAACAATTCCTTATTCCAACAATTGGTATCAAATCCAAGTTCCTTCATTAACAATTTAATAATTGGAATATAGATCCTTAAGGAATTATGAATAGGCTAGAGAGTCAAGAAGTTTACTTGAGTAGGGTACTGGTATTTGATGGATCCAATTATGCCTTTTGGAAAGTAAGAATGGAGGCATATCTTATGTCCCTAGGGGTAGATGTTTGGACCTCAGTACTAGTAAATTACAATGTCCTAGATATCCTCCCCATGGATGCAGATGGCAAGAAATTGTATCTAAGCAATGGTAAAGCCAATCATGCCATTCTTGTTGGTCTCAGTCATTCAGAACTTGTGAAACTTATGCACTGTAAGTTTGCTTATGAGATGTGGGAGAAGATTAACTAGTGTCATGAAGGATATGAAAAAGTGAAGCAAGCTAAACTTCAAACCTCAAGAATGAGGTTTGAAAGCTTGAAGATGACTGAGAATGAAATCATAGATAATTAATTCCTCAGAGTTGATGAAGTAGTCAATATGATTAGAGGACTTGGTGAGGAATTCAAGGAAGAGTTGATCTTCAAAAGGTATTAAGACCTCTACCCATTAGATTTAATGCCAAAATCTTAGCTATAGAGGAAATAGTCAACCTAAAGGATCTCAAGATAGATCAACTACATGGTACTCTCATAGCCTATGAGATGAGAGTAGGAATGGAGAAATATGAACGAAATGAAGTTGCATTCATAGTATCCAATAAGGGAAAGTGACACTGAATTCATCAAGACTGCTCTAGCAGTGAATCTGATTAGGATCTAGCTCAACTAACCAAAAAATTGAAGTGTGGCCTTGGTAAATATAAAGGGAAGTTTCCCTTTAAGTGTTTCGACTATGGAAGAGTTTGACATTTATCTTCCAAATGCCCTTACAAAGAAAAGGATGAAAGATAAGAAGATCTGAAATTTAGAAATAAGTCTGAGACATTTAAGAGGAAGAAACCCTAAAAGAAGAAGGGGTTATTTTCCAAAGAGGATAATTCAACCTCGCAATTAGACTATGAAGAATCATCGGAAAATGAGTCAAATAAGTTTATTCTTATGGCCCTCGAAAAAGACTCCAAGAAACAGGGTCTTATGGATGATGAAGAGGAAGGGGTGGTAGACCTTGAGGGAGAACTCATCCATGCCCTTGATGAGTTGAATAAAGAAAGGAAGAAAAACAAGTAGCTGAAGGAATAGTTGCAACATGCAGAAGAAGGAATGTATAACTCAGATAATGAGGAGTTTTCATATCAGAAATAAAAACGTGAAGAGGCTATCACAAGAAAGGATAGTCTAGCTCTTCTGCTGAAAGGAGAACAAGGAAATCATGAGAAATTAGAAGAGGAGAACAGGAAGTTGAAACAGGAGTTTCTCAGATTTAAAAGGGAAATGATCTCAAAAATCTGCAAAGATGATTTTCTATCTTTAAAGGTTGATATAGAAGAAGCCACACAAAAATAAGTGGTGCTTCAAGATATGATTCAAGAATGGGAAGAAAATTTCTAGTATCTTGAAACAGAGGTGGCGACTCTAAGAACCAACTTTGAGAAGGCAAAGACCGAGAAGGGTCTAAGTGAGATATTTGATGAAGGGACTAGAAGACTAAATCATATTCTGAGCTATAAAAGGCCCTTCAGATTAAAAATTTGATTGGGGTACTCAAAGGAACAAGAATATTTTATCGGGAAGAAGAAGATAAACTTCAGGTCTGTAGGAGTTGAAGAACCACAGATTCATAAGAGGAATCATCATTAAAGAGTTCATGAAGAAAAAAGAGAAGTCGAACAAAGAGGAGACTGCCAATGGAGGATGAGTCAAACAGTCAGTCAACCAAGGTATTTCTCTTCTAAACTTCATAATTTTTTTAACAATAGGCGTGCCTACTTGTTTTATGGTCACTGCTACAAGTTTCATATATTTGGACACAAATCTATTAATTGTATGTGTGCAAAGTTGAAAGAGATGAAAATCTCAGGATTAATTCACACTAGACTACTAAGTCACAGTATTCCTCTTTTAGGAATCAAAATGCCTTCGCTCCCCTACAAATTGAATTTGAATGCTTTAAATGTAATAATTTCGGGCACAAGGCTAGTGAATGTAGTGAATGTAGAAGCGGGTTTGAATACTTGTCCAAATCTAAAACTGATAGAGAGGCATGTATACAAAAGGATAAAGGAAGTTGGAAACAAAATATCAAAACGAGCATGCCATGTGGGCTCGCCTTATCAACACATGATAAATAAAAAAAATTGTATGTAGACAATGGTTGTTCCAAACACATGAGTGGAGACAAAATCAATTTTCTTTCACTAAAATAAAAAGATAGATGAGGAAATGTCACCTTTGGAAACAACACTTTGGCAAGAATTAAGGGAAAATTTGTGGCCAGTCTTGATAAAAAGACAAAATCACAAAATGTGTTGTATATGAAAGGCCTCAAACATAATTTTCTCAGTGTTAGCAAAATGTGTGACAATGGTTATAATGTGACCTTCTAATCTAAATATTGTGAGATTTGCAATAGAAAATATGGAAAACTAGTTGGGAAGGTAGTCAAGACTCACAATAACATTTATGTGTTCGACGACTCAAGTGTCAGGTGTTACTTGAGAAAAACAAGCGAAGAACGAATGTCACATAAGAGGCTCGGACACATGAATTTTGAAAACTTGATAAGGATAAGAAATATAGGCATGGTAAAAGGATTACCTAGATTGTTAAGGCTTGATAACATCATTTGCATGTTTGTGAGTTTGGAAAGTAGACTAGGACTCGTTTCAAATCAAAAGAGCTATCCTAGTCCAGATCTTTGGAGCTTATTCACATAGATATATGTGGCCCCACTGGAACAAAAACATAAAAAGGAGAATGGTGCTTCCTATTGTTCATTAATGATTTCATGATGGCTACTTCAATTCTCCTCTTAAAAGAAAAGTTGGAAGAATTTGCGCACTTCAAGAAGTTTAAGGATCAGGTGGAGAATGAGAAAGATTTTAAGATAAAATGGTTGAGATCGGGCAGAGGGGGAGAGTTCACTTCAAGAGAGTTTGAGGAATTCTATGAAGAGAAAGGTATTAGAAGGTAGTTCTCGATGGCCATAAATCCTTAGCACAATGAAGTTGTGGATAGGAAGAACTGATCAATCGAGGAAATGACCAAAGTGATTTTAGATGAAGTAAGAGTGGCACACCACTTCTGGGGAGAAGAAACTCAGGCATCAATAAAATTGTCAAACAGAACTCATCTCAAGCCTAACAATGATAAAAGTCCATATGAGTTATGGATGGGTAGACCTAAATCAGTTAAACACCTCAAGGTGTTTGGGAGTTAGTGCTTCATTAAAAGAAATGAAAGTAACCTTGGGAAGCTTGACTCACGCGTTGATGAAGGAATACTGCTTGGATATTGTATTTGAAGAAAATGGTACATATGCTACAACAAGAGGAAAAGGAAGATAGAAATTACATTGACATAGTGGTTGATGAAGTAGGCTCACAAACTGAATCCTCTGAAAGTAATTTGGACTCAAATGATGAAGAGAGTTCAGATTTGAAGACTGTATTGCTGAATGAAACAAATTTAGACAATGAAGGTAAGGAAGAAAGCACGTCTTCAAGGCCAAAAACGCCTTCTAGGTATGTGCAAAAGGAACCCCCTGAGATTCAGATCCTTGGAGATCAAAGACAGGGTGTCCAAACCAGGAGGAAACTTGTCGAATGAAAATTTGTCTCTACTGTCACAAATAGAACGCAAGAACCTCTATCAAGCAAGTGAAGATAATTTTTTGGTGAAATTAGTGAAGGAAGAGCTAGACCAAATTGAAAAGAATGACACATGGGATCTTGTTCCAAGACTAAAAGAGAAGAATGTTATTGGAACCAAGTGGGTTTTCAAGAACAAACTGAATGAAAAGGGTCAAGTTATCAGGAACAAAACTTGGTTGGTCTACAAAGGGTATGCCTAGATAGAAGGGATAGATTTTGAATAAGCCTTTGCACTAGTAGCTCGATTGGAAGCCATAAGAATATTTCTTGCTCTTTCCATTCATAAGAACATCGAAGTATATTAGATGGATGTGAAGTTTTCCTTTCTTAATGGAGACTTAGAAGGGGAGGTTTACATTGAGAACCCTGAATGTTTTATGCTCTCATCCAATGAAGGGCTTGTATGCAAATTGAAAAAGGCTCTGTATGGTTTAAAACATGCCCCCAAAGCCTAGTATGAAAGGATAGATAAGTATCTCCAACAACAAGGGTTTAATAAAGGCTCAGTTGACATCAATCTCTATGTAAAATATGAATATGATCATCTATTCGTAGTGGTTGTATATGTGGATGACATAATATAATGTAGCGATGTGGAGCAGTTGGGGCATCGATTTGTGAATTGTATGCAAATAGGATTTGAAATGTCCATGATTGGTGAGTTATCCTTCTTCTTGGGTCTGCAAATTACTCAGTCTCCATGAGGAGTTTTTATATCTCAATTAAAATACCTCAAGGAAACTCCGAAGAAATTTGGAATAGAAGATTTCAAACCTATCAGCACACCCGTAACTACAGGTTGTAAATTGTGTAAGGAAGATGAAACACCATAGGCAAATCAAATTGAATATAGATTGATGATAGGAATATTTTTGTATCTGACAACTTCAAGCCCAGATATCATGCAAGCAGTGAGAATTGTGGCAAGATTTCAAGCCTGTCCATGAGAAATTCACATGGTGGCTGTTAAGAGGATCTTCAAATATCTTCAAGGTACAATAAAATATGTGTTGTGGTATGCTAGGAGTAAGGAATTTAATATGAAGGCCTACACAAATGCAGATTGTGTTGGAAGTCTTGATGATAGGTGTTAGATCCTAGATTTACCTCAGGCTGAAAAGGTAAGCTTCTAGGTCCACATCAAACCACGCTTAGCCTCGTAGCTAGCCCTACGAGGACAGGAGAGGGCTCTCTCTGGGTCAATCTCGGAAAAAGACAATCGATGGGGCTCGAGATGACTGAAATAAAAAATAATTTTAGGCTAGGTATGACGTACAAGGATTTGATTTGATTTTTTGGGGGTTTTGTGTTGAAAACAGGGAAAGGCAAATTTGGGCTTGGGGATTGAGGCAAAGTTTTTGTAGAGGTCTGAATGGGGCAAGGGAGGCGATTGTCTTGATGCTTTTAAAGGGAATTAATGGGTAGATCAGACTGGTGAGGAGCTAAGGAGAGCAACAAGGTTTCAAGGATTCTCCTTAAATAGGTGAAAACATTGAAAATCAAACAAATTTAAAGGCAAAGCATAACAATCTATGGATTCTACCTTAACACTTCATTTGTTCAATTGCAGAAGGTAAGAGAAGGAAAATGATACACATAACAACTTACAATTATTGAGAGAAGCACACCATCAAAACATAAAGCCACATGGATCCCAAACAGTGTTGCAAAACCCTGGTCTTTCCTTAGCCAAAAATGTAGAGAAAATATGTACAATGATATGCCAAAGCAATCCCAAGTGTCCAACCATGAAAATGACTTAGAAATTACATAATATAGACAAGAAAAACCTCTTCCCTTGCCTCTAGGGGTCGAGATCATCATTCTAGGAGTTGTTTGAACTAATTCTAAACAAGGAACTGAATCTAGGTAGTCAAACAACTTACCCCTATATGCTAGGAAACTAATTCATTCATTTAATTTTCACCTTTTAGTGAATGAATCCTCTAGAACAAGTAAAAATGTGCCAAAATTACATCATAGTTATTAAATTATATCATGAAAATTCAAGAGTAGCATCAAGAAGCAAAACTGGTCAAAACTGGGCAAATTTCTGAGCTGAACAGTGAAAAACAAGCCAAAATTCTCTGTGCACCGCGCCAAAATCTGTGTGCGTCGTGCCACTTTGAGGCTGAGGTTGAGGCACTTCGTGAAGTCAAAATTGCACCCAAAGGTTCTTTTTGGAACGCCCTACCTGTCTAATTTCCAACCCAAGTGGAATTTCTGGATTTGGATGTCATTTTCCCCTCCAAATATCAAATCTCCCAAGACTGGTAAAAATGTGCCAAATGAGGCTGCCTCAAGGAAGAGTGCCGTTGAAGTCAACTTTTGAAGGTGTTCCTCAACTCAAAATTGACCTCATGATAGATCATTGGAAATTTCTTTGTGTATAGTGATCATTTGACTCATCGAGCAAGTCATTTGGCCAGCCAAGCTAGGAGAAAACTTGATTTGCCCAAGGTCACTTCAGAGGTGCATTCAATTCTCCTGAGGTAGCGGTATTTTTGACGTTTCTCTAAAACCATGACACTTGTGTAAAAATTGAAGGATTTTTTTCTTCCTTGGTTTGTTTTGGACAAAAACCTCTCTGAGGTTTTCCAAATTCATCTTTTATTTCTCAGAAACATCATTTGAGTAAAGCCTACCCCGATGTGTGGAACAAGGGATTTGTCAAAATGAAGAGAAATGAAGTGGATAGGGGGCTTCTAAATTCTTGAGGAAATTTTGAGAAGTAGGTAGGGATGTTAGGAAGTAGGGGAAAGTTGAATCTCGGAAATTGAGTGAGGGGAAGGGGTCCAAAAGGGCAAAACACAGGCCCAACCTAGAAAATTGCCAAGTTGTAGCAAGAAACTAGGGTTTGTGTGAAAATGAGGAATTTGGGGGATTTTAGTGATGGGAAGTGCTTAATAAGGTAAATTATGGATAGGGGAAGGTGTATGAACATCAAGATACAAGTTTTTCATATGATTTGACCATCCAAGAGAAATTAGCTTCAAAACCCTAGGAGAGGGAAATGAACCTTACCTAGGCACAACTGAAGCATGAACATGGTATAAAATGACCCAATGGAACTTGACATGATGATGAAAACCCTATGAAAGATGGCACACTCAGCTGAATGGTGACATGGAACGACATTTGGACAACTTTGACAAGGGAGAAAACAAACCCTAGACCTAATACCTAATGACCAAATTTTGCTTGAAGGCTCACTAAAATGATAAAATTTGACCTTGACACCTTAAAATAATTTTGCAAGAGCATGTTTGATCACTGGAGGAAGGCTACAAAGAATGAAACTAACAATAGGAAGAGTACTTCAAGTGAAACCTTCTTTTTGGGTGGCTACTTTGTATCGTGGGTTAGTAAGAAACAAGGCTCCATCTCTCTATCGATTGTTGAAGTAGAATATATTTCTATTGCGACTTTTTGTACATAGATTCTTTGGATGAAGCAGATCTTAAAGGATATACATGTAGAGTTGACTAATCCCATTCCAATAATGTGTGACAACACTAGTGCAATCAACATCTCAAAAAATCTAGTCATGCATTCAAAAACTAAACATATTCCTATCAATTATCATTTCTTGAGGGAACAAGTTGCAGCCAACATTGATAAAATTGTGTATATGCCCACTAAAGAGCATATGGAAGATATATTTACCAAGCCACTTGCAAGAGAACCATTTGAGTATATTAGGCAGTAGATAGGAGTTGTGACTCCCTCCAAGTGACCTCTTTTTGGTAGGTGGTGGCAGCTACTCAGCAAGAGGAATACATCGGAGAGTAGGCTACATTGGTTCAGAGAGAGTGCAAGTGAAGTTTTCTTTACCACTGATGTCAGAGGGGGAGAAGTTTAGCATCAGAGCAAACCATGCCATCTATAGTGTTTCCATCAATGCCAAAGGAGGAAATTGTTGGACATTTTATGGTATGAAGGTGGTTGGATATGTAAGTGTTATCACTGATTTCAACTTAGCTGATCATAGGATTCATGCCTTGATGGTTGTGATCTCAAGTGTGTAGGGAATTTGGATCCCTCCTTGAGTTAGCATATGGGCTCAAATATCAATCAAACCCTCTGCATTGGATATTACATAGAATAAGATTTCCAACGGTATGTCGAAGTCCCTGAATGGATGTCTGGATCAAAAGTTAGAGCTAGTTGAATCTTTTCCTCTTCGAAAGAGAAATGCAAAGGGATTGAGTTGGTGTTCTTGTGACACGTTTCCAATCAAATATCAGCGTGTGCAGATTGTCGATTAGCGACTTGTGACATTGGCAGATGGAGGTCGCGACATATCAGAAATCAGAGTACAGAGGTTCTAAGGAACAACACACAATGTGTGCAGTTTGCTTATTAGTGACTTGCCATATCAGTAGTCGTAGGACTTGACATATTGGATATCAAAGGATCGGAGGTTGGCACACATTGGCATATCGATGTACAACAATTAGATACTCCAAAGTGTGGCGCAAATAACTATTGTGAATCCTTGAGTAGCAATTTGCAACTTCACAATATCGGAGGACCAGGCTAGTTCAATGATCAACGTTCGATGCTTTTTGAAGAGTGTCATGGGTGAGAAGCTAAGGAAAAATGTTGATATGCAAACAGTAATAGAGTTAAATATCAGGGACAGTGGATTCTTTGTTAAATCGTCGGGGAGGCCAAATTTTTTTTACAAAGGAATTCATTGTAAAACAAGGATATGCAGACTATTTCTCTCTCCTCCAAGAGGACACTTAGAGGCATCTAGTTGAGTCCGAGAGGACAAATGGCAGCCTCAGATGAGTTTCAATGTGGAAAAGTGGTAGTGTCTCATTGGCTCTGATAATGCTAGGTGGTTGCTGATGTTAGAATGAGGTGGCAGTACAAAGGGACATATGGGAGGTGTTTTTGATGTTTGGGATGTTCTAGTGGGCCATATCCAGATGACACGTGTCACCATTCAAGGAGTTGCACATGGAAGGTGATGACCTCACGTAGGCAATCAATGATTGATGATTTGTGATGGACAAAACATTATCATAAATAGTAAATCACCAATAAGGGGCTTCGATTTGGTAAGCGCATGGTCTAGAGGAAAGACAGAAAATGAAGAGAGCAGTGCATTATAAAGGGAAAAAGGCCCCTGTAAAAGATTCTATAGGCCGAAGCACCTTAAGGCTAAGCCTTAGGTCATAGCCTTTGGTCCTATGGTGAGAAATGCATAATAAGCACTAAGCAACATGGAGTTAGGAAATCATAGATCGACGATGGGTGGTTTGTGCCTATTGACACAATGGAACAAACGAAATACGTTGATAAGAGGGTTTCGATAGTCTTTAGCACTAGTTATAAATTAAGCATAGGATAAAGGCATAGATCCTTAGCAAAGGAAAAAGGCTCTATGTACGTCGTTGAAAGACTTAGTGCCTCAGGTCTTGGCACTTGGTCACTACCCTTAGCCCCATGATGGAATTTTGACAAGGGGTGAATCAAAATGGGTTAAACATGATCAAAACCCAGCAATTAGATGCTTTGTAGTCTAAGGTACCATTAAAGATATATGAGTCGGAAGTTGTAGTCTTGAATGTAGAACAATAAGGAAAATGTCCAAAGACCTATTTTGCACGTGTTGTGAAGTTAAATGAAGATAGAGGCTCCATGAGGATGTACCAATAGATATTTGTAAGCCATAAATGAGCATGGGGAGCGTCTATGGAATATGTAAAGGGACTGAAATTAAATTCAAAGCATGGAGTGTCACCAGCTTGACAAAGAAGTGATCATCACCCATTCCACTGATTTTAATGCAGCAACATAACTAGAAAAGGAGTGAAACAACAAATGAATGGGGTTTTATACCAGTAGTACACACTTGGGAAAAATTGATTGTAGTAGGGGCTACATCGAGCCAAGTGCAACATTGGAAAAAAACTCAGGATCTTCATTAAACTGAGTGTGGGTGTAAGAAGATGAGGTGAGAGCAGAGCAGTGAGCTAAGCCATCAGAGAATAGTGTTGCAAGGGTAGTGCTATGGTGAGAACAATGGAGAGCCTTTACAAGAGATAAAAAAGTACATAGTTAGTGTTGTTGTATGCAGAAAGAGGAGAACTACCACATATGTTCAAAATGCAATGTGCATAAGTTAAATCTACAAATAGCCATTAGATTGTATTTTACTTGTAATTTGTATGCCTCTGTTTTCAGTTTGAAAATTGTATGAAATAGTAGAACAATGGCAGTGACAAGTTGGTGCCTACACACTTAATCGGTTGGTGCATCTTGGAAAGTTGGTGCCTCTAGTGAGTGGGTTCTCACAAACAAATATATGTAATTAATTTGGTTCTTAAATTACATCATAAAACAAACAAAAAATTGGTAGTTTTTCCCCTCTAGGTTTCCACGTGAACATTGAGTCAAATGCATGCTACTCATGAGATTGTTATTTGGGTATGTTTATCTGAATGTTTATTGATTTTTTTTTCCATCAATGAATGCTCTCATATATGAAAGAAAATAAGAAGGAACTTAAATAACAATAAGAAAAGAAAACTAACAGTTGCTTAAATTACTACTTCACCCCCCCAACAATTCCTTATTCCAACATTAACCTTGGATTTATGAAAACTCCCACTTTGATGAGATGATAGCTCTTGGTGCTCAACCCCGTCTCTATGCCCTTGGTTCTTTTGAGTGTTCATGACCAACTGCCACATGATTTCATAGCTCCTTCCATTGGAGGTTCTCCATATAATAATTAAACTAAATTTCTGATGGCCTCTTCCTTTGAAATGATTTATAACACTTGGGTTTTTGACCTTGGTCTAAACCCTTGGTTCTTTTAGGTCTTTATGACCAAGTGCCAGCATATATCATACCCCCTCTCATTAGAATATTTTGAGATCCTAATTAAAACAGAGTTCTGATGGCTTCTTCCTCTTAAATGCTTTATAATGCTTGGGTGATTGGCCTTTTTTTGAGCCCTTGGTTCTTTTAGGTCTTTGTGAATATTTTTAAATTAGAATTAAAATTAATATCTGATGGTGATCATCCTCTGAAATGATATCTTAGCACCTAGGTTCTCTGACCAGTTTTGCACCCTTGGTCCCTTTGGTACTTCGTGACTAGGCGCCATATAATATCGAAGCCCTATTCATTAGAAGTTTTTAAATTAAGAACTAACCTTGGAGTTACGAAAATGCCCACATCCGATGAGCTCATATCTCTTGGTGCTCAGTTCCATCTTTGCACTCTTGATTCTTTTAGGTCTTCGTGACCAAGTACCAGCATATATTGAAGCCCCTCTCATTGGAAGATTATTCAAATTCTAATTAAAAGAGAGCTCTAATGGCCTCTTCCTCCGAAATTTAGAACTCTAAAGTGACTTCATATTGACTTCCTCATCTCCACCTGGCGCCTCCCAGGTAGTGACACGTGTCACCCAAATTTTCCCCTTTAAGCCGTTAAAAATGCCAAAAATAGCTTCCACGTGTCACCCATACCACCATGTCATGTTCATGTCATTAGCCTTTTTTTTTTTTTGGGACCAATCACCAGTTTCCAGGCATCTTTTTATGAGGAGAGAGAAAATATCCCTCGGGTCTTTGGATTTTCAATGGTCTCCTTTGTATTTCCCCTTCCTTCATGATTTCAGCGCTTTCCAAAGAGAATTATTTGTTAAGGAGCTCTGAAACTCTTATGTTTGGATGGCATATGCTCTGAGGTCTTTCCTTGTTCTGCGTCACCTGGTCTTTTGGAACACTTTGTGACCGAGTGCTAGCCTAAATCGAAGCCCCTCTTCATTGCAAGTTTTTCAAAAAGGAACTAAAAATAAATCTGATGCTTTTGATCTTCTAAAAAATGGACCTTTGATATGCCTTTCTGCTAGCTTTTCTAATATTGGGCTCTAATGTGATAAGTTCCTTAATTTTAACACTCCTCTTTAGATTTAGGATTGCCTTTTGGCTTTGAGACTTAGGCTTTGGATTTTTGCCTCCTCCTTGCGATTTTGGACTCCGATATTTTCTCTCCTCTTTGACCTTTTTGCACTCAGGCTCTCCCTTTTTGGCTACTATTTGACATCATTTCACAAAATTGAAAAAATGTGTAATAGGTGACAACATTAGCTCCAACTGGGAACAGTTCCTTGCAGGCAAAGGTGCTAAGAACTTGTAGAATAGTAGCATTCAACATTGGATATAGAGTCAAAAATATATTGAACCTATAAGACTAGAAGATCTCCATGGAACTTTATTTGCTAGGAGTCCTTTCCTTATAATATTGAAATGCAGAACTATCAATTATAGAAAATGAGATTTAAATGCTCACTTGGTGAGCTTATTTATTTACAACTCCTACTTATGTACAAGGCTCAATTAACCCAAGTGAAGTCAACCTTCCAATGATACCATCTCAACATCTGAGTATTGTACCTTATGACATTGTTCTCTATAATTTCAATAAATAAAATAGGCATGTACCACATAAAATATTTGGACACAATTTTTTATATGTGTCCCCAAACTGATATTTGATGCTCATCTCTTTTAATCTCCTCCATGAAGCTTATAATTGGGTTGTGTTCTTGAAAATCAGTGACTAAAACAGGCATGCACCACATAATAACTTCATACAAAAAATTTGACGCATTCCTTGGAATTGATGTATATTGGTGTGGGCCAAAGAAAGATGCCATGTAGTTAACTACTGGATCATAGAATTGATGAGAAAAATTTATAGGTGTCTCCATTTCTTGAACAGTTTCTAGGCAGGAACCTTTCTCTAGTAGGAAACCATACACACTACTTGGATCTTCAACTTTGGGCTTCTCATGATGAAGTTGTTCATGGTAATCATCTCGCCACTTACTAGTAACAAAATCCATTTAAAAGTCCTGAATAATGTCATCCTCCTATGAATCACTTGAATCATAGATCAGAGAATATTGATCGACTTTAATACTAGCTTCTTGAAATTGTTCTCCATTTGAAGGATGTGAATCGTAAATTGGAGTCTCTTTGTTAACCTCATGGTGCACATTCTCTTTTTGTATGGTTTCCCATGACTATTGTGGCTCTGCATCACTCAAACCCCCATCGGAGTCATACAAATCATAAGAAAGAGAATCATCAAATTCAGCAGAGTAAGATCTTCGAGGGTTCGTTTACAGCTTGATATTGTATCCTACTTCCCTTTCTTGATTGCTGGGTAGTGCTTCTTGATGCAAGTATATTTTTTCTTCAATTTGAACCCCACAAAAAGCTTCAACATCATCATTAATCTCATAAATATTTTCAACCTTAAAATGTTCACAACAATCTTCAAACAGACCACTTGGTGGATATAATCTTTTGCATAAATGATTAAATGCTATAAGAAATCTCTTTAAGGAAGATATGTTTCCATGAGGCATTTTTTTGTACCAAACTCTAACATGTTCATCTAAAGAATACATGAAAATTTTCATTTTCACATCTTCAAGAACAATACCCTATTGTTTCATGCATTCATGAAAGTCCTTCAAGTGTTGGTTCGGGCTTCTATTTATGCTTCCACTGAATCTAGGAAAATAGGTAGACCATTCGTGATATGGAGGAAAATGATGGGGATAACCAACCATAGAAGAAAAATCTAGTGGGGAAATTTTTTTGGGCAAGAATGCAGGAAGGACCATTTTGAAAACCCCTTTAGGTGAGTGATCTCAAGGTCAAATGAAAGCCAGGATGACCAAATAAATATATAGATAGTCGAGTCTACAGGGTTAGAGATCTTAAACCCACACTTCCCTTACACAACAAAGGGAATGTAAAAAAAAGTGTCATACCCAGGGAAAAAATATTTTGATTCATTCCCTGGGAACAATGCCAAAAGATGTTGTAGATCCTAGAGACAACCCCTATTTTGAGGAAAGGGTCAGTTCCTAGGACATCTTAGAGGAGTAACTTGAGGATTTCTTGAGATTTGTGTTGCAATCTGTATTTAATATAATTGGAATTAGATTGATTCAGAACTTGGTTCGATCACCCTTCACCAAGGTAGAATTAAACACACACACACACACACACACACACACACACACATATGCATATATCACTCATCCCAAGGATAAATGTCCTAATATGGTGGCCAACACATAGTAAAATGCACCTTAATATTTGTCGTTGTAGTAAAAATGGAGAGTTAGAAAGTAAGGAAGGAATTCAATGCACAAAGAAGGATAACATAGAATACTAAGCAATGAATCCCAACAAAAGTATGGAAGAATAAGGAGATGAAAGTGCAGAAATTGTGGAGCACAATTAAGGTTTCTATCTCTATATTTTCATGGGTACATTCCATCACAAAATAACATTGGTAAATCTACGATCTTACAAGTATTGTTGGCTATAATATAACACTAGTAAATCTGTAATTGCACAGGTACCATTTCTACCCTATAACATAAGTAAATCCATAATTTGAGACTGAAACCAACAACTTCTTGACGCAATTTTAGAGGAAGATAAACATACGTGAAATGAAAAATAGAGCAAAAAACATATTACACATTACTCTACTTGGAATCACCAAATCTCCTTCATTAATCTTTCAAAATGGAGTCCATATCATAGGTCCAACACAATTGACTTTTTTATAAGCATTAGCACCTCATGAACAAGCCATTGAACCAAGAGTTGGAACCTCTTTTTGTACACAGAACTCAGAATACCTGCAAAAATAGATTTATGACCTCTGGGAACAAGATTTGGGAACGCTTTAGATGAGTTTCTTCCCCCTAATTATAAGAAGGGGGGGTGGGTTTGAACAATAGTTACATAATATGTTAGTGATGCTCCAGTAGTCTAAACCATCATTTGCTTAAGAATGTAAAGCTTTTGCTACCAAAATGATTACAACAAATTTTATTCCTTCTTTAAGATGCAACAAATTACAAAATAACAAAAAATGGGAAAATTGAATGATGGCCACAGCAAAATATCTCCATGTCAATTCTTTTGATCACCTCTAATCAAGCCAGTTCTCCTCCACTATGTTCCTCTACAATTACTGGATGATATGCCAGTTACTTTCTCCCCTTAACTGCTTCAATTCCACCCTTTCTGGAATTGGAAGCGATCAACTGTGGTGGAATTACAGGTGCTCTATAACATAGTTGTCAACCCATCCATATTTTGTTATCTCCACACTATAGTATAGGGCCTTGTCATATCATAATTCTTATGAAAGAACATTATGAATGTTAGAAAATTATATATTACAGAGAAATGGAACACATAAAATATTGCAGAAATATAAAAACATAAAACAAGAGAGACACAGATATACATGGTTCACCCAATTTGGGCTACGTCTATGGAGAAACAACCAATCCTTTCCTTTTATATTATCCAACAAAATGAAGAGATAAAACCTATTAGGATATTCCAACACATAGGAATAGTTAAGTATAACTTGGTCTAGTATAGAGTTAGGTAAAGTGTGTTTCTTTACTATGTACATTTGTAACTTACAATCTGACGGTCATGATATGTAGTGATTCGACGGTTCATTCTCTCCTCGGTATTACCGATACTTGATCCATGGCTTAACACCTGATTGGTCCATGATCTCTATTTAAAGAGCATGGAGGGTCATTTGTAGGTTAACTGTTCATGAGAGAATCTTATGTAAATTTTCATTCTTTTATTAATAAATTTCCTGAAGTGGCTGCATTGGCTCAGGCCGTGGATTGTTTCCCTCTTTGAGGGTTTTAACCACGTCAAAAATACTGGTGTATTGATTTGTGATCTGTTTGTGAGTGGTTTCCTTTGGTGTTCTGTCTGAGGGACTTACCCTGTAAATTCCTACAGCTCAGACCCCCCATGTTATCCATTCTATATTCTATGTATTTTACAATGTCACTATATTGTGAATATATGTGCTTAAAAAAATAAAATAAAATTATTTCTATTAAAAATATATTTTAAACATCTCTTACATATTTCCAGCTACAAAATTTCTAAATTCTAATATATATAAAAAGATAAAAATAATATATTATATATATATATATATATATATATATATATATAATATATTATATATTTATATTCAATAATTTTTCCATGCCTTCCTTTCATTTTTGTACCCCACCCACTCAGTTCTTCAAAAAATGTTGGCCATCTACAATTCAACTTCTACTTAAAATGTTGGGCTTATTGGCATCGCCATATGTGTGTGTGTGTGCGCGCGTGTGCGTGTGTGCGCGCGTGCGTGTGTGTCCACATATGCTACATACAACACATAACTTGAAGGCTTTGAAACATTGTGGAGTGGGAGAGAGAGAAATGAAGTTTCTTCTAATATTTTTTCTTTTGTTCATGAACTCTCTCTGCCTAGAGAAACATTTATTAATTCTGATTTTGAATTCATGGTTAAAGAAAGTGAGTTTACATTACCATCAAAGGATGCCCATTATAAAACAGACCTTGATGCCCTCTTGTTGTTCCAGAAGGCCATAACATCAGATCCATTTGGAAGGTTATCCAATTGGATGATTAAGAACTTTGAGAATATATGCTCACCATTGTATGGTGTTCGCTATAGGAACCACATCAAGAGAGTGGTCAACATTGAGCTTTTTGCATATGCATTGCAAGAAACCCTATCTTCCTTCTTTGGAAATCTATATTTATTATGCACCTTAGATCTTTCTCTCAATAATTTGAATGGAAGAATTCCACACCATTTTGGAAACCTTAATCATTGCAAAAATTTCTTGAATGACAATGACATCTCAGTTTCTATTCTAGTAGAATTGATCTTGCAAAAGAAACTAGAGTATTTGTATCTAGATAGCAACAAATTCTCTGGCAATATACCAATTCAACTAGGTAGTTTGACATAACTTACTTACATATCTATATATTTTCCTTCTAATATATCAAAGTGCATTCTTCTAATATATTATGGATTCCCCTCTCCTATTTGTGGCTTTAAAATTCTAACCTCAAAATCCATACACCTAAAATCAATTCCAATTTGACAAGATTGACCGACTTAATTATGCAGTGAATTAAAGTGAGGGGTGAAGAAATTTCTGATTTAACCAAGTTGACTACCCTAAGTCTCAATTGAAACAGACTCACTAGAAGCATATTTAAATCCATTCTCAGTCTAAGTCAATTGACTTATTTAGACGTCAGTAATAATTGGTTAACATGGAAGCTTTCTATAAACCTTGTCCTCAACTATAATCAGTTACTAGGGTGCATTTTTATATCCCTTATAAATTTGAGTCATTTTTGTCTATTAGACCTTAGTAATAGTAGGCTAACATGGTGCATTGCTATAACTCTTATAAATTTGAGTCAATTGGGTTTATTATACCTTAGTAATAATATGTTTATAGGGTGCATTCCTATAACCCCTATAAATCTATGCCAATTGGCTCCTTTATACCTCAATAATTGATACGGATTGGATCATTATATGGTTTGTCATCCATCTCTGTTCTTTCACAATGGAGGCATAAACTCACGGGACCTTTTAACCAGCGAAACCCAGTTTGCCAAAACATGGGGTAAAACCTTTTAAGAGCATTTTGAGGCATTAAATGCCATTTTTTTGGGGTAAAAATTTTCCACTTTATTGCAGCACCTTTTAATTCTATTATACACATAGAGACCTTTCCAATGATGTAAGAATCATATCAATCAAAATCCATACCCGAAAGTTATGCCACTTAAAAGTGGACCTTCCAGTTTTCACCACCATAATTCAAGAGGATGTCGTGTCATCCCCCATTATTAATGGAAAAGGGGCTAGCCACGTGATTATGATGTATAAGAATATAGAAGACTCTATATTGTAACTCTAGTTAATAGTTGAGGTCGTCAAACCTAACCATTAGTAGGCTATTGGGTCTGGTTATAACTGAGCCACTAGGAGGAAAATGGATTCCATTTCTTTCGACTGCATTTATTGCATAGATGAGAAAAATAGCCAAGTGGGATAGGAGATAGGACACAAAGAGTATCTATAACACCACATGCCAATTTTACTTGCTTGTAAAATCTCTACAGGGTAAACATGAGATGAGAGTTACTATGTGTGACTTGATTTCAAAGATACACTTATGGAAAATGGGGTCAACATGCTTAGAACTTATTGCAAACACATAGTGACATATGATCACATTGTTATTAGCCTAGCTTAAACCAATGCTATTTCCTTTATTTTTCATTTCCTTAATCTTAACATAACTTTCAAGTTTTGGAAAATGTTCGAGTCCTAAACTTCTGAGGCCATTTTGAGGGCCTAAATGACATTTTTAGGGAAAATGGAGAGATCATAAAAGTGCAAGAACATGTGTCACAAATTATTTATTTAGTGTCCTCATGGAGATATTCAAAACGAGGTTTTGTGATAGCCAAATGGAGAATGTATGCCAAAGTTACAACCCTAGGAAGTTAGTAGTCCAAATTAGTCATTTATACAAACACTTTGTAAGCATAGTACATGTATGTCAAGAATGCATAACTGTACAATAATTCATTAAGCTCATGAGAGAATAATTAATTAGGCCTTCTACCTCTCTTGCTAGCTGCAACAATACACATTAACTCATGCATTCATATAAAGTAATCAAGAGCCCATCAAACCACAGAATGGATCCATAACAAGAGCACATCATATAATGAGAAAAATACCATGCATGTAACCAACATTTAACTAGAATAGAATTATGAAAAACAAGTCATAAAATCATACATTAAACTAGTGCTTGTGCTTACTAATCTCAATAAGGAATAACACATAATAACATATGCAAATGCCAACTAAGTTAGAGATTTCCATGTACCACATGACCATATATTGGGATGAACCAAATATTTCTTTCATCCAATCACCTAGGTGCCATATTCCAAGCATGAAAGCGGGATCTCATGGGGTAAACCAAAATATAACCAAATAGGGAATCCAATGGTTAAACCACCTCCACCCTCAAGCCATAGTGATCTCACCTAACCAATCTAGATATCACCAAACTAACAAAAGCTTGGATGCTTCAAAATTTCTTCACCATACCCAGAGGAATTTTCTTATCTCCACCTACCTATTAAGGGCTTCCTAGAGAAAACCATCTCCACCTGCAATCCTTGGGATTTTCTTGAGACCACTTCACCTGGATCCAAAATCATCTGGAAATATAAAGATCAACCAAAAAGGAACCCACTACATCCTATCTATTAGCAAATGGAAAAAGCAACCATATGCACCACATTTAATCTAGTAAAATTCCATGCCAAAGATAGAAAAATAAAAAAATAACAAAATTCATGCACCATGCATTCAAATCCCAGCAAGGAAATCACACATGCAACATGTTACCTTCAATGACATCCTATTGTAGTTTATTTCTAACCTTCTCCTTGTGCTCCCTTGCTTTTCTTTTCTTGCTTGCTTGTGTCTTCCTTGTGCTTTCTTCCTCTTGTTGTAGTTGTTCTCCTCTTCTCTCCTCTAAGTGAATGTTAGAATGTCCAAGTCTCTCCAAGATTTTGATAGTGTGATCCAAGACTGTACGATCTCAAGAGTAACTAAGAGAATCATAGAATGTTCTCCCTTTGATGGGCCTCTAAATTAGACATAAATTAAGGCCTATGCCTCTAAATTAAACATAAATTAAGTCCTATAATGATCCTTCAGCACATTAAACCTCTCTTTTTGCATTAGATAATTTATTTTTAACTTTAATATATTCATTAGGATGGTTTATGAATAATTACATATTTGTGCCTAATATTATTTACTTTTGTGGAATATTATGAGAATATTGGGCAAATTATGAATATTTGGAGGAGCAGATAATTTAGGGGCTTTCTCCCTACTACAGGAGGGTCAATATTAAATAATAAATCAACAAAATGTTATGGAATTATGGCACAGATTGTGGAACTCCAATGATTGAGAAAATCTAGGAATGTGTTCCTTGCCATTTAATGCAGATTCCTAGTATTGGAAACCAAATCTACTAATCAAGGGATTTTGGTGGGGAAAATCTCCTCCATTCATGGGGAATTATTCCTAATCATTTTGTGTTAAACAAACATGGGGAGCGAGAAAGATAGGAAAGATAAAACATGCAGTTCAATTTTTATTAACAATTGATATACATTTATAGTACAATATGGTGATCGTTGGGATTCACATCCCAAGGTCTCTTGGACTGCTTTTGTCCATTCGACTTCCACACTAACCCATTTAGG
>APFE031355623.1:6028-21704 GCA_000404065.3 Pinus taeda | reverse complement strand
AAATATTCAAAGGTTAAGATCAAGCTCAATGGAGATATAGAGCCTTTAGAAGATGATATTGAGTTGAAGGTAAAAACCAGAAAATAATGAAAGCACTAATGAAAATGGAAACAATGATGCCAATTAACTGAGGAAAATTCGAAAGTTTCCTATATGCAGTAATCAATTAGCCCACACAATTGGTCTATCACATTGCTCTTTCCTTTGTGAGCAGGCTATACAAATTTAATAGCAGGCATGCTTTCCAGATATAAACAAGCTCCAAAGAGGCACTCCAAAAAAATTTCAACGTGCAATACTATGAAATTTTCGTGCAATATCACAATCAGCAGAGTATAATATAGACCTGCAAATTGACAATTTCCAGAAAATAACTCAATTTCTTCTGCTCAGTATCTTGAGATAAATCATTCTCGAAACCAACAGGAAACTTTCTTTGCTGGAAAATTTTCCAAAACTGTATTTTTCCCCGAGTCTTCCATTCCGTGAAAACAGGAAACTAAAAACTGAATAACATCGAACCAGTATCATAAGAAGTCAATAAGTTTAGCATCAAATGGCCCGTTGTGCTCATATTGAAACACGGTGAAAAATTTTTAAAGCACAGCCTCAGAAATTGGGGATCATCTTTCTGTATGAAATCCAGAGCGAAATTGAGGCTACCACTTCGCATTTGACACGAAAAACGTTAATTTTCGCCAGATTGCTCGTTCATAAGCTCATGCTGAATGCGGCGAGAATCGTGGAGCGAGCTCTACGATTTTATTATGCAAACTATGGAGAGAGGTTCCGCTGCTGCTATGCATTCTCCTCTTATCTGAAGGATCCTGTAAATTCTTATCTTTTATGAACCCCCATATTCGCTTCACCACTTCTGCTCGGGACAACTGACTTTCACCAGTACCAAGAAATGTGACAAGAGCATCGGAGAGGGGAAGAGGAGTACAGAATCCTGAATTTTTTTCACTACCACCTTCTTTTTTTCTCTTGCTTCCGCCGTTTTGACTTTGATTCTGAATCTTCTGAACCTTTGTTTTCTTGTTTCTGTCATTTTTTTCAATCTCGACTCCTTCGCCCTCTCAAACCCCCAAAATCCGTGCGTCACGGCTCTCAAGAATGTAGCTTCAAAACGTATCAGGCAGTGTCTATATCATTACCATAAACGTCTGCGACATGGCAGTAACGGGTACGAGACTTTCTTCTGCAGCGATCTCTTGAAATGCTCGTTGAGCCAGTGGAAAAACAACGCCCGAAATGGTGAAAACAAAACCCGAAATGAATTGGCTTCTGCTTACTCCTCCTGGTCTCTCGCCACTGGACCAGAGTCCGGATAGAGCAGCATGAACGACAAGAATGACGATTGAATTCAAAGGACAATATGTTATCCCGTGCGCAAGTAAAAAGGAAGCAAACAACTTACTGCAAAACCAGCGTGAAATTGAGCTCGTATCAGTGGAGCGATGATTTCATACAGTCTCTGGACTCGTATTAGTGGAGCACCTGCATATCGTGAGCGCGCTGACAGGCTTATCAAAGAGCTCAAACATTTACTTTCTGATTACTTGGATGACGGCTTTACCACGACGCTCATAATTTTGGTAACGGTCCTTCCTCAAACACACAATTCTGGTAACGGTGGACAGAGAAGGAGTGCTATTGTATGTGGAAATTCCAAATTCAAACGCACAATTAAACTGTCAGGCGTTGAAAACAAGGAATGCCATGCGTTAAACAATACATACCAGCGTTCAGGTTGAGGCAGAGACATCAGATTATGGGACAGATACCATGTCAGGCAGGCACTCAACGCTTTTAAACGGATGGTTAGTGAAACGTTTTGGTGTGTGAGCATATGCAGAAATCACAAATAGAATATGTCAGGGCAGCACAGGTGTGGCAGACAGAGCGTAGTTAATGAAGGCTAGGCCAGCGCTATTCAAGGCAGCTCAGACTAGTTGCTTAGGGAATAACAACATCTTATTTATTTATTTTTATTTTTATTTTTAACTAAAAGATAAACCCTGAGAAAGAAAACTACACAGGCCACACATCATGGCTTTGATACCATGTTAAACACACATGGGGAGCAAGAAAGATAGGAAAGATAAAACATGCAGTTCAATTTTTATTAACAATTGATATACATTTATAGTACAATATGGTGACCGTTGGGATTCACATCCCAAGGTCTCTTGGACTGCTTTTGTCCATTCGAATTCCACACTAACCCATTTAGGATTAGGTGTCCAACATTTTGTATAAGTACCGAGTTGAATTTTCCTCTAGAGAGAGATTTTCATTAGTGTTCTTGTGGAGAGAACTCGTATTTCTGCAGCTCCATTGTATTTTCTTGCAGGGATGTAACTGTATTGATGACAATAATGAAGATTGGTGTCATGTTTAGCTTTTAAATCTTGTTCTCCTCCATAGGTCTCTGAGTTTCCTTGGGCTTGGCCATCTCAGGAGCCTCAAATCCCTTTTGTGTCATTTTCTTTCTTTCTTTCCATTTCTTATTCACATGCATCTCTTGTTTTTATTTCTTTCTATTTCTACATTTAGTATTAATGATTTATTGTTGTAGGATTGGGTTAAATGGTTGATGTAAGTCCCTTTCCACAATCACAAGCATAATTTAATTCTTGGAAAATATTTTGGAGGTCATAGTAATTATTGAGCTACATGGATTAGCTTTCTTATTCCCAAATCTAGATTTCTAGAACTCCTTTGTCGCAAAGAATAGTAAATTTATGCTATTTTTTAGAGAATTCTAATGAACTTAAATCAAGTTGGTTCCACTTGCATTAGATCAAAAAAAAATTATATTTCATAAAAAAAATTACCCCATTGCATTTTCACTTGATTAGGATAGACATTTTATAGATTTACTAGCTCACTAGTTCTCAAATTTCTAGATTTTCAACTAGTAATTTTATGCTATTTTTTAGCATGGGGTAACAAAGGTCTTTTTGAGTGATTCCACTTGGAATGGGGACCGAAGACATCCTATTCAATAAGAAAAATCGTCCCATCGAATATGGATTTGGTTTTCTTAGTCTTTTGGGCATGGAAACCCCCAAGGCATGTTTTGGGGCTTAAAGCCCAAGTTTTGACCAAGTCCTTTGTAAAAGATCCGCAAAGTGTGGGCGCAAAGTGCGAAGTTATAATAGAGTCACAAGGTTTTCTGCCCTGGTTTTGGTAATTTAATGTCGGCTTAATAAACCTACGCATGGTACGCGGACCATGGGATTGTGTAAATAGAGCGAGGCTCTAAGTGTAGAAAATAGGAAGAAAGCATGACTAAGAATGGAAGTGTGATGAGTCTAAGTGATTGAGTCGAAGTGTAAAGGGTGTCCTTGGGTTGTAGAGTAGGCGAAAACTCTACAACTGAGTGTGCAGAAGCCTAGTAGTCCACAACTGAGTGTGCGGACCCCTGCAGCTGAGTGCGCAGGGAAAATCGAGTCTGTAACCATTGGAAGAGTTAATAAAGAGAAGTTTACCATATTTCTATGTATCTTTTCCTGTTTTAATGTATGATTGGGTATAAATTGCAAGTGTATTGTTTATTTTCTAGGCGAACTGATATGAATGTGTTGTATAAATAAATATAACATAAGACATCCATTTAATCGAAGATAATTAACTGGTATAAGAAGATAAGTAAGACCTTGGGTGCATCTTAGGGGAATAGCGCAGAGCGCTACTCCACAGCCCTTGGTTAAGGTTGCATGAAAGCAATGTGTCAGGGCACGAGGAACATGGAAGTGAATAGAGTAACTTGCACGAAGGGATGAATAGTTGGATTGAACCAAACCCTCAGACATATCAAGGGTGTGAAAACCTGGTTCCATTACCCCCCATACTATATCGGGTGAGACCTCAGTCTGCACTCCGCAGAATGTTGCCAAAAGGGCTAGTAGTACAGGGATTTGTTTAGCTAAATTACTCCGAACCTGGGTTAGGCCCCAACAAGCCAAAAAATGGTTTCATTGCGAGGACCGGGATTTTCATAGAGATGTCTAATGTCATATCACCGGAATTCGACAAAGAAAGGAATTGAATATTGGTTGGACAGAAAGATTCACGAGTTCATGGTGCAGGAAAACAAAAATCCGCAACTGTCAAAGGAAGAGTGGTTAGACTGCTACTTGTATATATAGATCCACAAAATTTTCTTCGCATCTTTCCCCACTGAGCTATATGAGTGGATCGCAAAGCTAGAAGATAGCCAAGGAAGGTGTAAGCTCGATAGACCTATTGTGTGGACTCCGGAATTGGTGTGCAGATTGGAAGCATCACAGGGTAAGATTGTGCACACTGTTGATCACTAGATCAATCGAATCATAGGAGGATTCATCACTGAGGTTGCGGTGGATACTTCAGTCAGTTATAGCAAGGTAGAACGATGCTTCCTCGAAGGGCTGCGAGGTAAGTACATTAAATCTTTGAAAACTTGGATTAAAATGCTACTGTGTGAAAAGTAGGTTATTGGAATAAATTGATGTTTGGGGCTACTCGAAGTGGGAGAATCTACAGAAGTGAAGGTAGTACATAACTAGAAACTAGCCCCTTGATTTCACCTCTGCAAGGGGACTAGGAAGAGCTCACGAAGGTCTCACCAAGAAGTGCAATCACTTTGATAAGACAAAGGATTCCATGCATACCACTCCCACCCACACCACTGCCAGTTTCACCATCTTCACCTCCATCTTTTCCCATACCACCACCACCACCATCGCAAAGCAATATGGCGAGCGCAATAAAGTTGGTATTGTCCAAGGGAGTGGGGAATGAAGATCTGGACCAGTTTTGGTTCGTGATAAGGGATGTATCAGAAGCGCAGGGAGTCACGAATGACAATATAAAGAAGGCAGCATTGGTCAGTGCTCTGCAGGATCACGTGCTGTCCTAGTACATTAAGCATTCCAATAACAATCTGAATGCAGGGATCGTAGATATCCAAGCTGCACTAAACAAAGAATTTAGAAGGATGAAGTCAGAAACACAGTCGATCATTGGGCTGAAGGAGATCATGATGCTCCTAGGCGAGACCCCTTGGGATTTGGATTAGAGGCTGAAGTGTATAATTCATGAAGCTAATATGACCTTGACAGATGGGCAACACCATGCACGGTTTGTAGCATCTCTAACTCGTACCTACAAAGTTCAGGCCAAAACGCGGCCCTTGACTAGAATGCAGGGATGGCACGAACCGGATTTCAGGGGCACGGACGGGGTTGAGGTGGAGGAGGACCAAGACAAGGTCATAGGCAACTAATATGTTATAATTACGGAGGACCAAGACATTATGCCTGCGATTGTACAAATCCAACACAACCATCATGTTTGTATTGTAAATTGTTTGATCATCACAGAGAGGATTTTCCCACACTGATAGCGAGGTTGTGCGATAAAGGAGCACTCCAACCTCCCCTGAATCAAAACCCACAAATGATAAGGTATGAGCCTTGTGAGGAAGACCCTAATTCAAATATTGTGCTCCGAAGTGGAATTACAACAGGAGATGACAAAGGCAAGCAACCTGAAGAAAGTACTTGGGTTCGCAAGGCTCCAGCGAAGGAATGAGAGTTTGATTTGGAGAGCGCTAAGGAA
Source organism: Pinus taeda (assembly GCA_000404065.3). NCBI lineage: Eukaryota > Viridiplantae > Streptophyta > Pinopsida > Pinales > Pinaceae > Pinus > Pinus taeda. Next base: position 16,094 of record APFE031355623.1, on the reverse strand, counting down.
ACCTTCATGGAAGCCAAGAAGAGCTTCACTGATGCCTCCACTTCGGGAAGTAAAGATAGGCCGAAGCTAGAAGTGGACCCATTGATGCTCACAATGTTCCTGGAAAGATACATGAAGCCACTATGCGATAGCAAGGGTGTAAAGGGGCTACAAGAACTCATAAATAAATGCGTTGAGACTGCGCCAGGAGAACCATGCATAGTTCGAAAGCTTGGAAATCACATGGCGCGAATGGGAAGGGAAATGAGATTGATTGCGTAGATTGAAGAATATGAGATGGACCAAGTGATTTTGGATCTAGTATCGGACGCGAACGTCCTGTCGAAGCAGACATGGGAGCACATGGGAAGGATTACATTGCAATGGTCTCCTATCCAACTGTGAATGGCGAACCAACAAAAGATCCTACCTATGGGGAGATTACACGAAATCACAGTGGATATCAAAGGAGCAAGCGCGCTAGCAAATTTTGAAGTGATAGAGATTGTTGATGATAGCAATCCCTACCCCGCGCTATTAGGAATAGATTGGGCCACTAACATGAATGGGGTGATAAATCTAAGGAAGCGTAAGATTATTTTTGAGAAAAAGTCTCTACGCGTGGTTGTACCTTTGGACCTTGCAGAAGGATTGCGCTACATGGAGCCGGTGCATGACTACGATAGCGATGACAATTTGGACTGCATCTACAAGATAAATGCACGAGAGAAAGACTGGGTAAACCCAACCATGGATGGATGAATCTCATGGGAGTGCAAAAGCTCCTGCACATCGGATTCTGATGAGGAGATAGAATGATGGTACAACCAGTTACATGAGGTAACCACATTGAACTATAACATGATGACGAGATTGTTGCACTGTGTATCAATGGAGGTAAGAGATCTACCTACGTATGACAGCTTAAGTGATGTGTATGATTTCCTAAACAGATTTGAAAGAGAAGTGGTGGAACTGCAATGTTTCGGCACTCTAAAATGGGTACTGCATGCTACGATAGTGAGGTGGTGAGGTATGCAACAAAGAAGATTTTGGACCTAGCGTAACTGCAATGTAGTTTGGGAAGCCTCAAATGCGGTTAAAAGACAAGTATGACGGATGGGATGATCTGCGTGCATCTCGCAAAATGGACAAAGGTCTATGGGGAAGAGCCACAACCTGAGTGGCTGCACCTGTTTTGTCATACCCTGGATATTATGCCCATGAACTGGTATATAGAAATGGATCTATCCCTTGGAACGAACGAATGGGATATCTTACGCGAAGGATTCTTGTTAACCTTCATGTTTGAGGATCATTGGGGGGATACTGTTGATGATGCATTACAAGTAGTAAAAGTAGCTATGTTTAAAATACCCTAGGAGCCAATGGAAGTGCTTTAGCCTGAATGGGTGACCTAGTTGAGATGTGCATTAGAGTGTTACAACGTGACTACTGAAGAAGATGACAAAGAGCCATGAAAAGTTAACGTTATAGAAACTAAAGGCTATTGCGAGGTTCAAGGGCCATTGATTGAAGACCTTGACATAACCACGTCGGTAAAGACAAAGTAGGTAAACATTGGTACAGAGGGTGAACCTATGTATGCAATGTTCAATGACTATTGGGATGACATGATGGTGGATAAGGTCGTTGAGTTACTTTGCGAGTACCAGGACTTATTCCTGACCAAGATCACAGACTTAAAGGGGATTGTTTGTGATCTAGGGATGATGAATATCACCTTAAAACACGACGTGAAGCTGGTTAAATAGAGGTCTTACCACTTGAATATGAAGTACAAGGAAAAGTTCCAAGTCGAACTAGACAAAATGCTCAGAGCTGGAATCATTGAGCTAGTGGAAGAATCTGACTGGGTAAGCCCTTTGGTAGTGTAGGAAAATAAGCAAAAGGGTGAGATAAGAATATGCATGGACCTCAGAAAATTGAATGACGCATGTGTGCACGACTCATGCCCAACGCCGCTCACAGATGAAGTATTGGAAAATGTCGGCGACAAGAAGCATATTCTTTTACTGATGGGTTCTCAGGGTACCACCAGATCAAAATCACGCCAGAAGACAGGATCAAGACCACTTTCATGACTGAGTGGGGCTGCCTTCAATATACTTTTATGCCGTTTGGGTTGAAAAACCCGTCGGCCATCTTTTCGCGCACAGTTGTTGCAACATTCAAAGAATATATCCAAAAATTTGTGGAGGTCTATCTCGATGATTGGACTGTATTTGGATTGGTTAAGCACCATGTAGTGAGCTTACATTTGATGCTGGATACTTGCCGACGACACCAAATTGCATTGAACCTCAAGAAGTGTACATTCCTCGTTCCCTTTGGGAACCTATTGGGACATGTGGTTTGCAAACAGGGACTGATGGTAGACCCTGTGAAGATTGTAGTAATTCTTAATTTGGAAGAACCACGAACTGTTAAATAGCTGCATGCTACCTTGGGAGATACGGAGTACTACATGAAGTTCATCAAAAGCTATGCCCAGATCACTATGCCAATGGAGAAACTGTTGAAAATGATTGTCATGTTCTGTTGGAACGATGATTGCATGAAGAGCCTAGATGTACTGAAGGAGAAATTGGCCTCCACAGCAATCCTGGTCTTCCCAAAATGGGACGTTGAGTTTTATGTCCATGTTGAGACATCGTGTATAATGCTGGGAACAGTAATCACACATGGGGGTGGAGAGGGCTTGGATCACCCTATCACGTTCACAAGTTGCAAGTTGTCTAAAGCGAAAAATAACTATTCCACAACTGAACGTGAGGGGTTGGAAATGGTGTATGCGGTCCAGAAATACGGACACTATTTTCTAGGAGGACACTTCAAGATGTATACATACCATTATGCGCTAAAATACTTAGTCAATAAGACTATGTTGGGGGGCGCATATGCAGGTGGCTCTTATTGCTCCAAGACTATAATTTTGAGGTCGTTGTGAAGCTTGGATGCCTGACCTAGGACTAGATCACTTGTTGCGAATTAAGACGACTGAGGAACCTACTAACTTGGAGGAAGGATTACCTGATGCACATCTCTTTCTTGTGGTCGTAGAGAATGTACACTTTGAAGATATAATCCACTTTCTGACAATGGGGACTGTGCCAAAGGAATACTTTGTCTAGTAGAAGAAGGTATTAGTGGTGCACGCGGCTAATTTTTCTATCATTGCGGGGAACCTACACAAGATGTCCAATGATGAGATACTATGAAGGTATGTACCTAAATTTGAACGAAGTCAAATCCTTACGGAAGCGCATGGGGGTGCTGCGGGAGGACACTATGCAGGGCGAGCGAGCATGTAAAAAGATTATTTACGCAAGGTTGTGGTGGGCAACCCTTCATCAGGATTCAAAAGCACATTGTAAGGCTTGTGATATATGTCAAAGGATAGGTAAACCATCGCGGAGGGATGAGATGCCTTTCAATCCACAAATGATGTTGTATCCCTTCAAAAAGTGGGCAATTGACTTTGTAGGACCTATAAAACCTTAGAGAAAGATGGGTGCAAGATACATTATCACTGCAACAGAGTAACTAACTCATTGGGCAAAAGCACAGTTGGTCAAAGACTGCACGACTGCCACAACTGTGAAGTTTTTGTTTGAACACTGTTGACTTGATTTGGATGTCTGAAAATCCTGATGAGCGATCGTAGTACACATTTCCTGAATGAAACCATCAGCACACTAATAGAAAAGTTTTAGGTGTATCATTAGAAAATCAGACCGTATCACCCACAAGCTAATGGGACCATACAAGCATTCAAAAAAATATTAGAGATTACGCTAACTAAAGTACACAACACACAGTGGAGTGATTGGGACCTGTATGTACCTGCAATACTATGGGTTTACAGGCCAACGTGTAAGAAACTGATGGGACATACACCTTTCCAGTTGGTTTATGGTGTGGAAGCTGTCATGCCAATGGAGTATATTTTACCTAGTCTGCACATAGTAGCGCTCATTGTATGCCGAACTGCAAAGCCATGGAACAAAGGCTCGTGAAGTTGGAAAAACTTGAGGAGGAACGATTCCTAGCTGGCTTCTATCAACAGGTGCAAAAACAGTGTGAGAAGGCCTGGCACAATCGCCATATTAAGTTGCACACCTTCAAGGTAAATGATTTAGTGTTTTTGTATGACAGTAAGTTTGATAAATTCCTAGGAAATTTTAGAATGCATTGGATAGGACCATACATTATTAAGGAGGTCACAGATGGAGGCACGGTACAACTAGTCAAACTAAATGGAGAGACTTTCCCAGGAAAGGTGAATCGCAGCTGATTGAAGCCCTACAAGGGTGGACCGAATATCTGACTAGCTGACAGAAGCAGTATTTGCGCTCCAAATATCAAAACAAAGGTGTGAGAATATAAAAAACTGTAGGGGACACAGGCACAGATGCATGGAAGTAGTTCCGACACCGCAGTTTCAAAACAACACATACAGGAGATCCAACAGGAAGCAACTCGGTGCATTGCTGACCTTGTAGCAGTTTGAGCAGAGTTGGAGGGACTCCACACGAACATCTCCATGCCGACAGAGTGACTCGAGAGAGAGTCATGATGTTTGTGTTTGGGGCCTGTTGGGCATGGAATCTCCCCAAGGCATGTTTTGGGGCTGAAAGCCCAAGTTTTGACCAAGTCCTTTGTAAAAGCTTCACGAAGTGTGGGTGTGGAGCGCGAAGTTATAATAGAGTCACAGGGTTTTCCACCCTAGTTTTTGTAATGTAATGTCGGCTTAATAAACCTAACCATGGTCCGCGGACCATGGGATTGTATAAATAGAGCGAGGTTCTAAGTGTAGAAAATGTGAAGAAAGCATGACTAAGAATGGAAGTGTGATCTAAGTGATTGAGTCGAAGTGTAAAGGGTGCCCTTGGGTTGTAGAGTAGGAGAAGGATCTGCATCTGAGTGTGCAGAGGCTTAATAGTCTGCAGTCGAGTGCACGGATCAGTGCGACTGAGTGTGTAGGGCAGATTGAGTCAGTAACTATTGGAAGAGTTAATAAATAGAAGTTTACCATATTTTTTTGTATCTTTTCCTGTTTTAATGTATGATTGGGTATAAATTGCAAGTGTATTGTTTACTTGCCACACTAACTCATATGAATGTGTTTTATAAATAAATATAACATAAGAAATCCATTTATGTGAAGATAATTAAATGGTATAAGGAGATAAGTAAGATCTCGGGTGCATCTTAGGGGAATAGCACAGAGCGCTGCTCCAACAGCGGGGTAGCTCCACAACCCTTGGTTAGGGTTGCACGAAGTAGTGTGTCAAGGCACAAGGAATAGGGAGGTGCGTGGAGTAACCTGAATGAAGGGACGAATAGTTGGATCGAACCAAACCCTCAAATATCTCAAAGGTGCAGAAACCTAGTTCCAACACCCCCCCATACTACTTTGGGTGAGACCTTTGTCCACGCTCTATGGATTATTGCTGAAAGGGCCAGTAGTACAGGGATTTGTTTGGCTAAATAACTCTGAACCTGGGTAAGGCCCCAACAATCCAACATGGTTGTTCAATGAATTACAATTTCGTATAGTAAATCTATAACATCGTGTAGTAAAATAGGGGATCCTGTAGGAGAACTAGGGGATCCTGTAGGAGAATTAGTACATCATGTAGGAAATCTTGTAGTGGCTTGTTTTGAGCCCGAATTGTGAAAAATCATCATTGAATCCGGGATTAGTCCCCTACTTGACCTCAAACCCATCAAAATCATTGTATCCCTCTTCCTCCACACTTGTCTCCTTTGCGAAAGATCAAAGAAAGATTAGAATTTGCATTTATAAAGCAAAACGTTTTAAAAAATGAGTTCTTTTATATTTACACATGCACACAACAATTAGTAATCTCTAGATCATATTTCATGCTTAGATTAGTTAAAACATCACATGTGACAAATAGGGTTAAAATAGGGTTCTTTTGTAAGAAAAGTGTGTTAATAAGTAGATAGAGGATTTCATGTTACTAAACAAGAATTTTTAAATTCAGTCTTTCATTCCTGCAAATAGGCAACATTTCTTTTCTCTCATGACAACAAAGGAAGAACACATTGTATGCTACACATCTAGTGCCGATACCTCTTAAGTTTGTACAAACCTCGAGTTAATAATTAAAGTCAGTAGCCTTGGGAGTTGCACCATTCTTGTTGCAATATCGAGGCTCATCACTTTTTTGTGTTGTTGCCAGGGAGGTGTCAAAGTATGCATTGTTTTATTCCCTAGTTGATTCATTTATTTTTACTTTTTTCAAAACCAAAAAATAATTGCACTAGGCATATTTCATTTCAAAAATAGAAAAGTGCATTGCATTAGTGTTTTCATTCAATCATAAAAACAAAAATCTCCAACACCATCCTACCTCCCCATTTGATCACATGGTGCAGCAAGAGCCACATCACCATTCACTTTTGCAGGTAGAAGAAGAAGAGGGAAAATAATGTAGAAGAAATGGATGGAAATGACGACAATGAGGAAGATCCTCTCAGATTTCCCATTCAAGATACTGATGGTAGTGTGCACATGAAGAACATCCTTCTATATTTTCTTCCAAAAATTCATGGTGCAAGGTTAGAGGATCCGGAAACCTTTCTCTTTGAACTTGAAATTTTTTGTAGATCTTATGGTTTCTTATTAAAAACTCAAAAATTGAGATTGTTTCCGACAACATTGAAGCATAGGGCTCTTAAATGGTTCATGAGATTAGGGACTAATTCAATAAGATCATGGAATGATATACAAAATATATTTCTAGAAAAATATAAAAATCATGATCTTAAAGAAGAAATATTTAGAATGAATCAAAAAGAAGATGAGAATCTAGAGGATCTAATGGAGAGGTTCATGTATAATGTTAAGAGGGAAAAACTACATCGTTTAGGATCCGACACACTAAAAACACTATTACTTAGAACAATTTTGGGATGAGTGGATTGATCTCCTTGATCTCATGAGTAAAGGTTATGTATACCAATTATCCTTTGAAGAAATGTGTGAAACATACAAACACATATCAAGAGGAAGGGCAAGAGTAATTCAATCAGCATCAAGATCGGTAAGTCAAGCTAAACTTGGAAATTTGCTTGATCACTTTAAAATAGAAATTCTTAGCAATATAAGTGAACAAGTAGAAATGTTAAGAATACAAAATGAGCAAAAAGAAGATGTTGATATTTGTGTTTTCCATGCAGAATCACATGATGTTAAGTGTTGCTCCTCATTACCAAGGTTGAAGGAAGTTTACCAAGAGGACAATGGAGCAAGTCAATTGCCAGTGTAGCTATGTTATGTAGCTCCAAGAGGAGCATGACATCCTATTAAACCTAGTATAAACCAATAACCTAATTCAAAATTTCAAGCTTATGCACATCCATCTCAATGTACTTGGAACACACCCTTTCCTCGGCAACATTGGCCATCTCAACCCCAAAACCAATTTTGGTAACAAGGTTGGCAAGGAACTTATGGGAGCCATCCACAATATCATTAGTATTTTCCTGAATATAACCCATACCCAACTCCATGTTATCCCTACCATTCATCTCCACCATAACCACAACCCCCACCACATCCATCTCAAATATCCACTCCCATTCAACTACTTGTACCACCATTTCCAAACTCACACATTGAAGTAGCTCAGCCCACTTACAATGCTGAGGTACAACACTTCCAAACATCTCCTCTTTAGCTAAATTATATTCACCATAGCTCAGGAAGAGCATTTCAAAAAATTAATTCTCTTGATATCATTGAAGGACTACATCCAGAAGAAGAAGAAGATTCAAATGAGAATACCAAAGGATCATGGGCTACATTTGATGAAGAACAGACAAAAAAATGAGAGATCGAGAAATCTCAATCATGGTTACCATCAAATCCTCCATGTATTCAAGAGAAAAATCAGAAAAAAGGGGATGTCATGCGGAAAGAGTTATTTTTGCGGACAAACCTAACCTCCCTAGGAGTGTAAGACTCTCTAGTGACAAACAAGACAAACAAGAGCAATCCTTCTCTAAACATACATTATTCTATGAGAAACCAAGTGTTTTTCGATCTTACCTTAGGTCTAACGCTTGTTGTAGCAGCCTAGCTTCGTTGATCCAGATGAGCGCCTCCTTCACTTTGAAACCTGCATACACTAACAATCAAACGATTACATAACACCTGAATATTCCATAAAACAAAGCATATTCAACATATGGACCAAGTAGTATATGAAACAATTCATTAACAACAAATCATTGAGAAGAATGGACTTATTTGTATTAAGGAAACAAAAAAGAAACCATTACAACCTGAGCCTTGGTGTTGTGCAAGTTCCTCCCAGTGTCCAGCAAGAGTTTTCCTCTACTTTGACAAGCTCACCCACTTCCAAATGAAACAAGAAAGGATGGTAATCTCTCCTCACAAGCTTCTACAAGGAAGTCCTAATTCTAGCAGCATCTACCCTTTGGAATGTTCAGCTTTCAACCTCCCCTCCTTTGTCCCAATACCTGTATTTATAGTGTTCTAGAGGAAGTTATTCAGGTCCAACATCAATGGGATACTCCCTCTTTTGGATGGGGTAGCTCCACTCTTGATGGGATAAGTTCCTTTATCATAGGGATGCATGAACCATCTGGAGGCGCTCAATACATGTCAAACAATCTTCTAGAATTCCCTAAAAGTGACCACAAGTAACTTTTTTAAGATGAAACTCGCGCCTTTTGACCTTTAGAGGAGTACGCACCCATCCCTTGACTTACAGAGTGTACAAGTACGCAGGTACAATGAGCTTGGGATGCGTACACGCAGGCAAGGTAGAGAGAACCTGCGTACCCAGAGATAAACATGATTTTTAATGACTTTCTCTCTTTTTTGAAGTTTGACATGGAGAGCAGAGGTATAAGGCTTGACAAGGAGGATAATATGACTATTGATGGAGCCATATTAACTGCAGATAGTCATGGTGACAAATTTCAGTGTAACAGATTGCCCCCTAAAGTGCGAAGCCTGTAATAGATAAGGGTTTTATATTATCTAGGAAGGGTGAAGTACTTTATCATTTCAAGGATTATCTCGTGGAGAGCCTGGTTAGAACCTGCAATTTTCAACACAAAATACATGTATAAGATTATATCATCGCTGAGGTAGGCATTCCCATACTCAGATCAAACTTTAACTAACAGACTAACTATTCTGATACAGGAATGATTTCATAACATCATAATCATAGACTCATGTAGACACAGTATGGATGCAACCATCTGCTTATAATTGGTCTACAATATAATGAATACAAAACTCCTCGTAGCCTGGATGGTGGAAACTAGATCCAGGGTCTTCATCTCTACTTCCCGAATGGTACGATTCTAGCCATGCGAATAAATGAGTCGATGTCGAACATGGTAGAAACCACTTGATTACCAGTCAATGATGTAAACTGTTAACAAGTGTGAGAGAGACCACCAGTGATGTCAATGGTTCTCAAAGTACCCAATACAATCCATGAGATGTGAATGAATGAGTCGATGTCGAACATTTCACAGAGTCCTTCGATCGAAAGTCAATGATGTAAACTGACGTCAAAGGCGAGAAACCTGCCATTGATGCATGCAAATTTCAAGGTACTGACGATTTCTAAGTCATCTCTCTAGATAATGTGCTGATGTCAATAGAAAGTGACCCGTCGCAGGCAAGCCCCCAACACGAAATCATAGTTCAAGTTGAAGAAATGTTGCTGTAAGGACTGACTCAAGGATGATAGAATGGATGATAGGTATTTTGCAGTTGAATGTTTTGTTTGTAGACCTCTTGAACACATAATGACACAACAGATGGCTTGGTGACAAATGACTCAAAGTTAATACCTGGAACCCAGCTGAATAATTTCAATGTGGTTTGATCAACTGTGAGGCAAAGGATTTCCCAACCCAGGTGAATGAAAAAGTGTCATGTTCAAGAGTGGTAGTAGGGTTTTTCTGAGACAAAAGGATATCAAATAGGCTCATTCTTCTCTCTTTTCCCCCACCATTTCTGGCAAGTACCTCTTTATTTTTTACA
>APFE031355622.1:0-32638 GCA_000404065.3 Pinus taeda | reverse complement strand
TATTGTTCCTCCATTTGCAACCATCACTTGACACTCTGGTGCTGGATATAAGAAGCAATTCAATTCTTTTGCTACCTTACATTGAATAAAATTGTGAGTACTTCCTGAATCAATCAACACTATTACCTTTTTCTTCTTGATTTGTCCTTCTATCTTGATGGTTTGAGGAGTGGTAATTCCCGCCAATGCATTACAAGATATGGTCGGATTCATTTGTTCTTCATCAGGCTTTGTTCATGGAGTATATCCTCTTCTTTTGACGTTTCTTGCTCCTTTTCTTCTTCCTCTTCACAAGCTATGTAGAATAATTTCTTCTCAGCACACGTATGACCTTTAGTGTATTTGCTATCACAACTGTAACAAAGCCCTTTTGCTCTTTTTTCTTCCAATTGTTGTGGTGTCAACCTTATAGGTTGTGGAAGACTAGTGGCAACACCACTTCCGTCTTTATAGATGTGAGTGGTATGCTTCCTGGTTTCCATAATTTTGCTTTCCATTTTTCTTGCTAACCTGAATGCCTTCTCTAATGAATCAGGTTCCTAGAGGCGAACATCATGTTGGATATTATCCTGTAAAGACCTTATGAACAAATCAATCCTATGCTCCTCTGGAATATCTTTTACCCTTATGTTCAATTTTTGGAACTCCTTAATGTGCTCCATTATTGAACCCTTTTGTTTGAGACTTATCAATTGGCTAAAAAAGATGTTGCTTTTTGTATCCTCATAATGTGATATCAATTCTTCCGTAAAAATTGCCCTAGTGATAAATTGTTTATGAGAGCAAAGCCATTGATACCATAGAAACTGATTTGGTTCCAAATATAAAGTTTCCATACGTACCTTTTGTGTGTTTTGCACATTATTAAGATCGAAAAATTGCTCCATCTGTAATATCCATGTTGCAGTCTCCTTGCCATCAAACTTCCTCATATCAATTTTTGGAATATGGTGGGTCTTCGATCCAAAATTAGAGTCTATGGAATCATTATTAACATTTCTTTTGTTCTCATCATGAGTTTCCTTTACTACCCTTTCACCCTTAGCGACCCTTTCACCCTTAGCGACCCTTTCTTCAAATCATCCATCTTATCTTCCACGTCATTCATCTTAGCTTCCACGTCATTCATCTTAGCTTCTACACATTTCTTTAAACAATCCATCTTAGATTCTGTTCCTTTTTGTGCAAGTGACACTTGTTGCACTTGGTCTCATAATTTTGATATATCATGTTGCATTTCTTCCTCTTCTTCATGAGTCATGCTAGAGCTTTCAGATCGCCTACTAGGTGTTTCTATTTTCTTTCTTCGGGGCATCAATTACTGATAATAATGCTTCACTATTCGCTTTGAATTCCTTCAAAATAAATTTTCAAACCAAGCTTAAGCAAACATTAAAAAAAATATACACACCTTTTTTCACTTTGTAGGTGCTCGATATTTCCTCTGATGTATCTTTGTAATTTCGGATCATCCAGTTCTGAAATTGCTACCTGCGGTATCCCTCTATGTCCTCTTTCCAATGCCACCAGTCTGACCCCAATTGGGTTCTCTAATGAAGAGTTATGCCAAATCTCCCACAGTTACCTGATTATAGACTAATTCAGTAGAGCGAACTTGTACAACGTGCCAAGTGTCCCTGTGTTTACCTTTGGCCATGAAAAATATATACAAGAAGCTACAGTCCGTCCTCTTTCTGTACCTTCTTACGAAATTTCAATCTAATTCTCAGAGAGAAAGTTATGAAGATTTTCCCCAGGTCACCTGTTTTGAATGTAATTCAGGATTCTGCAAAAGGACCAACTTCCTCAGTTCATATCTCCGAAAATATAGCGCGAAAACCTCTGAAATTCGGATCTGAGATTTAGTGCAATGTCTTCTCAAATGGGTTATTTTTTTAGCTTCTGAAATGTCACAGAAAAAAGTTATAGCAAAAATTCCACGATGACCTGTTTGGAGCAGGGAAACCCTAGAATCCAAAGCTCTCATACCAAATGTTATGAAACCAGCTAAAGAAAAGATAGATCAACACCTTAGAATTAAGCCTCTTCGAGGGGGAAACCTCCTTCACATTACATAAATGAACAATTCTTGGATGATTCAAATGATAAAACCTCCTTTCTATATATAGGAGTTTAAGGAGTCACAATATAACCCAACCTACCTAACAATAATAATATAAAGCCACAAAAATAACAATATAGGGATTCTATGGGGCACAATAATAACAATATGGGGACAATAGGGGCACAAAAATATTAATAAGGGGTACAAATACAATAGTAATGGGGTAATCACTAATATTATAGGGACCCAACACCACGACAATTCCAAGAGACCACTATCATTATTTACTATTGTGTTGGTGTGATCCTCCCTTTCCTCTTTGCTGAGTGTTTTCATGACTTCCTGTTTGTTTCCTAGGGCAATTTCTTTAGTTGTTGCCTCATATCTAATTTCTTTATTGGATTTCCTTCCCACTTTTTTTTGCTAATCCCAGGCTTGGGGAATTTCTTTGGCTTTGTTTCTAGTGAGGATGCAGCCCACTGAGCGTGGAGGTGGGGAGGATATGAGAGCTAAAGAGGTAGGGTTTGAGGGAGGGGATCTGGGAGAGGGTGGATCAAAGGAGTCTTCTAGAGGCTCAAAAGGATTCAGAGTTGTGTGATCAGGAGGAGTAACCTTCGTTCGAGGTTGAGAGGTTGTTTCATTTGCTTCTTGGGAATGATACATATTTGATGTTGTCTACTTGTTGGTAGGTTTTTTCCTTTTCACTTGTTCCCATGTAGGTTCTTGCTCTTCTACATTTTCATGCTCTACTTTTTTAAGACACCTATTTGCACAATGGCAATACTCGTGACATACCGTGCATTTAAATGGTATTTGCTTGTAGTCCAGCTGCTAAATGTGTGTCCACTGGTCAACCTTGATCTTTATTGCTTATAGGAGACCTTTTCTGAGATCTACTTCCACACATATTCTTGCGCACGCATGCATATTGTCTTTTGGATGAAATCTATCAATATATTTGCCCACTGTGTTTCCTATAACCTTCACAGATTCATCTCCCCAGCAGTGGAGAGGAAGATGCGGGAGCCTGACCCACACCGACACAATGTTTGGGACATCCATCTCTGGATCAAAGTCTAGTGTCCATCTGTTCAGGTATAAACCTCTAGATTCCATGAAGTAAGGTCCGTTTCTAAATATCAAATCTCTATCCTCCTTTGTTTCAAAGAGAAATGTGTAATATCCCCTTCCACATAATCGAATTGCTATCTTCCCCTGTGTGGTTGCGTTCCAGTTTCTTTCCACCCATTTTTGCACTGATTTGGGTAAAGGCCATAACCCTGTGAACTATCCAACAAGTCTGCGTTCTGCCAGAGAGATGGCTGCTCTTCTTGGGAGCGCTGGAGGGAGGGAAATCTCTAGGATACTATTGAGTTTCTTGACAAATTTATTGACTGATGGCCTATTCCTTGGAGCTCCATTCTCTGCGATCAGAGATGCGAAGGATTCTGCATTTTCTTCAATCCCTAGTTGCATGGAAGAGTGGGGATTTCCCTCCTTAGAGCACTGCATGGTCTCGTTGACCTTAACAGTAGGAGGCTGCCAAGGAAAGGATCTGCAAGGGCATCGACAACTAGGTCAACAGAGGCAACGACAACTAGGGTAGCGGCCGCGTTTTTAGCATTTTAAATGATTTAAAAAATGTAAATAATTAATTTTATTAATAAATAAATAATTGTATTTAAATTACTTGGGAATGTGACACTTGGGTGCGATATTCTTTCCAAAGAAATAAAAACAAAAAATATTATTAGTAAATGAGATTGAGATAACTCTTCCATGATAAATTTTCTAGATAAGATTTAATGGGTAGGAGAGAAAATCAATTAAATCACTTAGCTTGGGAAATATGCTAAGCCGGGATAAGAATAAAGCACCGTGAGAGAGAAAACCAGTGTTTAAAGGAAAAGCCTAGGCTAGTGGTGTTGAGAACCACAAAAACGGGATGCCATTGAAGGAAAAATCGATTATGGAAGAAAAAGTATAAAATATCTATTGAAGGGATCAATAGGGGTTGTTGATTATTGGTTTTCCTCGCAAACACATCTAGCTTGGGGGGAACTGGAGGCTACAGTTCAAGGTTGGGAGGAAAAGTGCTCATTCCCAATTGTTCTCTTGGTCACATTTTGGTTATAAATTTCTATACAAATTCTCTAATACTGTAGATGACTAAGTGAAAAATTATCTATTACTGTAGTGGATTGAATGATAATCTATGTTGTAATTTCTTTTAGAAAACTGCAAATCAATAAATGACAAATTTTATATTACAATTCCTCAGTATTGCAAATGAATATAGAATCATTTAGATCTTGTTTTTCATAGTACTGTAAATGGATAATGATAATAGTAGACATGATGACTCAATACTGTAGAAGACTATATAATATTAAAGGGGTTAGTACTATAAAAGAGAATGGAAATAGGAATGTAGGTAAAGATAATTGGAAATTATGTATTATTAAATTCACTTAAATCAAAGGAATTGACCCGTGGATTAGAAAACTTCGAATAATTAGAAGTAATGTGATTTATTCCTCTCTAAGGGTAGGTGGAACACCAGTGTAAGAAATTGTATCAAAATTTGTATTTATGTCGAATCAAAGTCCATAACTGTGAGTACAGGGGATGAGCCATTAACTGATGGTTGGAAGTATGGTTACAAATAAAAATGTTAATGATTGAATATAAATTTAAAGACTTATTTGAATAAATATTACTGCACAGACGAAAGTATTAATTTCCTGTATAGGTTACATGGCACCAAAAACTATTTTGAGTATTATTTATTTAACCTTATAATTGATGCTAGTAGTGAGGACGATGTCTGACTAAGTGTCGAAGAGAGGGGATTTGAGTATAAAGTTACTATAATAGCCATAGGAGGGACAACATCTCATTTTTCCTTGGGGTCATGGGTATGCTAGTCATGGTCAAATAACCAGTTAAATACACATACACAGTCTCAAATACACAAATCCATTTGTCTGAGGAACAACAAAAGCCAATATTTAGGAATTTATGTAATTTGATTCCACGACTGGTTCATACAACCATGCAAAAAGGTAAACTAAACCACCAAAAATTCTAGGAGTAATGATAAAAAAAAATACCATTGTGATTAGGGACGACATACAATGGAAATATCTAAATGGAAATGATACAAGTCTTAATTATTCAACATACACGCTCCATATTTTTGGGTGAAGATAGAACATAAAGTACGTCATCAAATCGAAAATATTCAAACAAAATTATTCACAGAAACTGAGATATAATTAATGCCATTGCTTCACCAATAAAATAGAGAAATTAACTCTACGTTGCGTCATATATTTTTAGAGAATCGACTTCACACAATCCACTTTATTAATGACTGTTGATTCAAATTAATTACCTATCATTTAATTGTCAACTCGGGGGTTTCATAAAACTTGTGAAGCATGCGTGCACTGTATATGCTAGAAATTAACTTTCAATTTAGATAAATCTAAATACGAAACCAAATAAGGGCAAACAAAATTCACCTATCCTAATTCAACAATCATTTCAAAAGAAATTATAGTACAATTATAGTACAACGCGCAAAATTGAAATCTTAATCTATCACATTTGCAAGAATTGAAATCTTAATCTACCACACTTGCAGGAATTGAAATATTAATCTACCACACTTGCAGGAATTGAAATTGCATGAAATGAAATCTACTCTAAGGGATCATGTGTGCATCATCAAATCAAGATCCTGTGAAATGAATAATCAAAATCACATGACATGAAATGAAAGCAAAAAAATCACTCTTAACCTCTCACACAGGAAAAGATATGAAAGAAAATAAAGACAATCACTCTTAACCTCTTACACAGGAAAAGATATGAAAGCAAATAAAAATAATCACTCTTAAACTCTCACACAGGAAAAGATATGAAAGAAATAAAACTTAATCTATGAAAATAATAAAACTTAATCTGATGTGGAATTCCAAATTTAAAACAGTTTTTGGCTGTAAAACTAATGAGTCACACGTTAATCGTATTATACACGTGGGTTTCACACTGAAGGTCCCACTTACCTGACCAATCTCCACCAATCGCACTTTGACTTTCCTACTCCCTGAGTGCTTCAATCTTCACCGTTGATCTCGTTTACCCAAATCCACCGGGTATCACACAATATCGTACAATAACTAGCACGATAGATAGCAGGTCAAGATCATGTGAGATAAGTGGTTTCTCCATGCTACGTGTTGCCACCTTAGGTTAATCACGTGATTTAGAAAAATACCAGTTACCATTTTTTTCCACGCGATATACCATTTATTGTTTTGGAATACTGCCCACGTTCCTTTATAATGAAAAAGGGTTAGCGCTTAGTCTATGGACTTGAATTACAACCCTTAATGCTATTTAACTGATATTTCAGTAAAAAGCATAAATGGAAGAATAATACCCAATTAGGGTCTAGAACATGGATACACAGATTACAAAGGAATTTCTGCACCAGGACCAACACGTACACAACACACTTAGATCAATTATTCAAATAAATAGGAATTATAGAGTCTTGGCCCTCTCGGCTCGATTGCATCAATTTGTCTGACCTCTGTTTCTTTCACTCTCAAACCCTATCTCTTATTTTCCTCTCGCTCCCTCTTTTTTTTTTTTTTTTTTCTATCATTACATTTTTTCCTCTTTAATGGATCAATCCTAGTCTAACTGCATTGACAACTCAATCTCTATTTTTATCAGTTCAACAATTAAATCCCTATTCTCAAGCTTTGATACACACCTATCCTAACAACTTATCACCTATTCTAAAAATAATATAATGTTCTAATTATTACAATAGTTTAAGGAAAAATAAATTCGAGAGATCCAACCCTCTCTACTAAAAATTGATTTGACCACTTAGGTTAATGAAATTCATTTCATGTTAGCCACAACATGTGAACATACAATCACATTGCTAGCTAAGTCCGGATGCTCCTATATCAGATTCCTGGGGAAGAAAAGAATCATTCATCAAACTTTAAGGATTTAGTCCATACTTCTGTAATTGTGCTATTGTTAACCAATTGACATCCTCCACTGGCTGTCCCTTCCATTTGACTAGATACTGAAAATAAACATGTCCTCTGGTTCTTTTGGATACTCTTTTCTTCACAATAGCTTACACCTCTTTCTTGACTGTCTTTGGCATTTGTTCTTCCCAATTTAAAGTCTGAACTTCATCTTCTGCGGGTTCATCCTTTAGCTCTGACTCTGTCTCTTTGTATAGATACAAATCTGCAACATTGAAGATAGGGGATATTCCAACCCCTTCTGGCAATTCAATTTCATAAGCATTGGTTGAAAAATTTCTCACAATTCTGCATGGCCCTACCTTTTTCATCCTTAATTTGTTGTAAGTCCCAACATGAAACCTTTCTTTCCTCAAGTACACCATCACTAGATCACCCACTTGGAATTCTTTTTCTCTCCTATTCATATCATCTCTCTGTTTGTAGTTTCCACTGCTTTCCTACAATCTGTCTTTGACATCTTCTTATAGACTCTGCATTTGCTCTGCAAACTCTTCAGCGTTTGCACTTCTTGTCTCCTGTTTGCCCAAATTTCTGAGCTCATACACACCTCTTTGATTCATCCCAAAAGCAATCTGGAATGGACTCATCTTAGTACTCCAGTTTGGAGTATCATTATAAGCAAACTCAGCCTAAGCAAGTGCTAAATCCTATTTCTTAGGATTTTTATACACTAAACTCCTCAATATGTTTCCCAGGCTTCTGTTTACCACTCTGGTCTACTCATCCGTTTGAGGGTGATATGCTAAACTGAAACTAAGGTTGGAACCTAGTTTCTTCCAAAGAGTTCTCCAGAAATTCGCAACAAACTTTTTATCCCTATCATACACAATACTTATAGGAAATCCATGTAACCTTACAACTTCTGAAAAAAACAGATTAGCAATATGTGTTGTGTCACTAGTCTTTTTGCATGCAATGAAATGTGCCATTTTAGAAAATCTATCTGCCACAACATAAATGGAATTATTTCCTCTTTGAGTTTTATGTAATCCCAAAATAAAATCCATACTAACTGCATCCCATGGTCGGTTTGGTATTGGTAATGGCTGATATAATCCTATGTTTTGGCTCTTTCCCTTAGCATGCTGACAGATCCTTCACTTCTCAACAAATCTCTTAACGTCAGTTTGCATTTTTGGCCAGTAGTAAAAAGCATTTACCTAAGCAAAGGTTTTGTCTTGTCCAAAGTGTCCAGACAACCCTCCACTGTGTTTCTCCTTGATTATGTTTTCCCTCAAAGAACATTTGGGAATACACAGTTTGTTACTTTTAAACAGTAAACCTCCTTGGATAAGATAATCCAACCACTGGCTTCTATTATGAACTGCTGGATTTTGTACAACTACATAAATATCTTTGAATTCTGATTCATCTTTATGCATATCAACCATTTCTTCAAATCTTACAACCCCAACTTTTAATTCTTGCACAATGTAATTTACCCTGCTCAAAGCATCAACAACTTTGTTCAACTTGCCACTTGTATGTTTAATCACAAAAGTAAAACTCTACAAAAAGTCTACCCACTTGGCATGCTTTTGGCTCAATTTTGGCTAGTTGTTTATGAACTGTATTGCATGATTGTAAGAATACAATACAAACTCATTTGGTAGCAAATAATGTCT
Organism: Pinus taeda; assembly: GCA_000404065.3. Lineage (NCBI taxonomy): Eukaryota > Viridiplantae > Streptophyta > Pinopsida > Pinales > Pinaceae > Pinus > Pinus taeda. The sequence goes on along the minus strand of APFE031355622.1, from coordinate 23,864 downwards.
CAATCTTTTTAAAGCGTGTACAATAGCATAAAATTATTTGTCATAAGAGGAATATTTCTTCTTAGCTTAATTTAGTTTCTCATTAAAGTATGCTATTGGTCTCTATTCCTGACTTAAAACTGCTCCAATTGCAACTCCACGAGCATCGATTTCAACTTGGAAAACTTTTCAAAATCATGCAAAGCTAAAACTGGTTTTTCTGTAGTTTTCTTCTTCAACAACTTAAAATTTTGGTCTGCTACTTTTTCCCATTTGAATGGTTGATTATTTTATTTAATTGTTTCAATAATTGGTGCACAAATATGACTAAAGATTATGATAATTTTCTATAAAAACTTGCAAGACCATGAAAGCTTCTTACCTCAAATATGTTTCTCAGGGTTGGCCAGTTCTAAATTGCTTGGACTTTCTCAAGATCCATTTTCAAACCTTATTTAGAAACTACAAACCCCAAATAGATTAACTTTTCTTTCATAAAACTGCAGTTCTTCAGATTTAATAGTAGTTTCCCTTTCTGCAAAGTTCTCATAACCAACTTAAGATGCTCCAGATGTTCCTCTTTGCTTTGACTGAAAACTAGAATATCATCAAGGTAAACAATCACAAACTTTCCTACATATTCATTCAAGACTTCATTCATCAATCTCATGAATGTGCTGGGTGCACTAGTGAGTCCAAAAGGCATCACTAACCACTCATACAACCCACTGTTTGTTTTAAATACAGTCTTCCATTCATCTCATTCTCTAATCCTTATTTGATGGTATCCACTCTTCATATCTATTTTAGTAAAATAATTTGACCCACTTAAACAATCCATTAAATCATCCATGCGTGGTACAGGAAACCTATACCTGATAGTAATCTTGTTTATGGCTCTGGAATCAGTACACATGTGCCATTCACCACCTTTATTTGGATTGAGTACTGTTGGTACAACACATGGACTAAGGCTCTCTCTGATTAATTCCTTATCCATCAGTTCTGTTAGAGTCGGTCTAGTTATCCCTCCATCAGAGATCAAATCTCTTTTGCATTTCATGATTAGGTGTCCCATCCATTTTGATCAGTTGCATTTCGTTAGGCATGCCATAACTCTGATGGAGCAGTTTGTGTCACTCATTCCCCTCGTGCTTGGCACCGCTGGTTCAGGTCTATTCATTAAAATAAGTTTTCAAAGGTCATTTACAATCATGTTTTAAATTTTGAGGTTTTAGGTCTAGGGTTGAGTCAATTTTGTCTTGAAAAGTCTTAGAAGACCAGCAGGCCAGAGGGATGTCATTGATAGATCATCATTTCAGTAATTTTCATCATTGTACAGTTGAATTAGGACTTCTCTTCAAAACTCCGTTTTGAAGATAAGTCGCCATCTCATTTTTGTAAGAAATTGTCAAAATTTTCAATTCTTCAAATGTTCAAGTGTAGCCTTGATCTTCTTTGCTAGAGCATGTTACAGCTATCCCTGCAAACAAAAATCAACAAAGAGCTTCAGTCCAAACCTCAGAAAAGCATGAGAAAATGAAAAAGCATCATTGTATTAATAGGCCAAAAGTGAAAGTGCCCAAACTTTACAAAGTGGGTTTTTTGAAGTCAATTTATTCAAATTAGATATTTTGGGTGTATATAAGGTGAAACAAGTCTTTTTGGTTCACCACATATCAGAGCAAGAGCATTTTCAAGATTGGAGGGTGAAAAACCAAGTTTCAAACCCTTGAGGCAGAGTTGAAGGTGCGCGCTACGCATAGAACTTGTGCGCTACGCACTGGGCGGTGCACTACGCATTGGGCGCGCACATCCTGTGTTAATTTACATAGGCACTATGCACTGGGAGGTGCGCTACGCATAGAACTTGCGCGCTACGCATCCATTCCAGCATTAAGTTTATGTGCCTAAAACGTATCAAATCGCCTCTGCAACTACAAGTAGGTGTTTCTTTGACTCAATCATCAAGTTGATATTGTTTATAGTGTGTTTGAAGAAGAGGAGGTGATGTGTTGGGTGTAATAAATCAAATGAAACCCTAGGCCCCTATCAAAATCTTTTTAAAGGGTATTAAAGGACATATGAGTAATTGGTGAAGATTTTTCTGCCTTTCCTTGATGAAAACCAGCTCCATGCTCATTTGTAAACCCTAGTCAACATTTCGAAGGGCACACATTATATTTTGTTCATTTGTCTAGCAGTGACCGTTTTGTGCCAATTCATTGAAAACAGAGCATTATCATTATGGCTTAGTGTGTATGATGCTTTGGTAAACATAGAAGATTTTTGAGTATGCATTGAAGTTTGGCTCCACCACACCTATATCACTATACATATCACAGACATCTTGATACCAAAGCCATGTCAGACACATATTTAGTTTATGAGCAGGGGGTAGAAGCTGACCGGGAGACTTGGCTCGAGAGGGTCAACATTCAATTAGAGAAGTTGTTGGCAAAGGCTAATAGAGATAAAGATATGCTCCGACACAAGAAACATCATTATTGGGCTCGCATGCATGTCAACAAAGCAAGAGTGAAGATGTTGAAAAAGAGGTTGAGCCAAGGACTAAAACGACGGAAGAGGTCGGATCCACTTCGAGTTTTGGCCGAAGCTTTGTTGGCTGAGAATAACACATGATAGAGGGTCTTCACTCCGAATTTGGGAAAATTCGGAGAAAATTTTGTCGTTTTGAAAAATTTGGCTTGCAAAACATGTTTTTTTGGCTCAACGCGTAGCACACAACGTGCTACCCTGAAGATTGGGAGGTCCAATTTACAGATGGCTTGTAGTTTTGGATTTTTCATGAATAAATACACATGTTCAGCCATTTCCTAAGCATTTAATTGAGATCTGAATGGTATAAATGCCCAAAAACATCATGAAAACCACCTTGCTGCCACCTTTTCCAACTGCAGGAAGTACCTCTGGGAGAATTCAGTTTTGAGGGGAAAAATGAGCTCCAAATTGGAAAATTCCACTTGTGTTGGAAAGTAGACATCCAGGGCTTTCCAACCAGCTATCATGAGCTCAATTTGGATGTCAGGAAGTGCCCCAAAAATAGGCTCAAATGTGCGCTACGCATAGGGATCAGGGGCGCTACGCATACAGTTTTTGGCCCAGTTTTTCATCTTCAGCACAGGGATTCGGCTAGTTTTCACCAGTTTCACTTTTTGATGTAAATTTTGACCCAAAATGTGGTAATTTGATGTATGTAAGCTAAAATGGCACTTATCTACCTTCTTCTAGATGATTCATTCATAAATTAGCAAGAAATCAATGTAATGAATCAGTTTCCTTCTTTTTAGAGGCAAGTTGTTTGGTCATCTAGATTCTTGCTCCATGTTTAGAATTTGTTCAAAATGCTCCTAGAAGGAGGAGCTCGACCCCTAGAGGTTAGGGAATGAGGATAGCTTGGTTTGTATATGTATTTTTTCATTCAGTAGGAGGGGCTGGACTCTTGGGAATAACTTGAGACTATATTGTACATATCTTATCTGCATTTTGGCAAAGTAAAGACCAGGGTTTTGCAGCACTGTTTGGGATCCATGTGGTTTTATGTTTTGATGGTGTGTTTCTCTCAGTACTTGTAAGTTGTGTATGTGTACCACTTTCCTTACTTAATCTTCTATAATTAAACAAATGAAGTGTTAAGGTAGAATCCATGAACTTGTTATGCTCTGCCTTTAAATTTGTTTAATTTTCTATGTTTTCTTCAGTTTAATGAGAATCCTTGAGACTCCCCTACTCTCCTTAGCTCCTCACTAGTCTGATCTACCCATCTCACTTTCTTTAAGGCATCAAAACAATCGCCTATCTTGCCCCAAGTAGACCTCTGCAAAAACTGTGCCTCATCCCCGCACCCAAATTTGTCTTTCCCTTGAATTCAACAAAACCTTCAAAAATCAATTATAAACTCTTTGTGCTTGATACCTAGCCTAAAATTAGTAATCAATTCAGTCATCTCGAGCCTCGTTGATTATCTTTTGCCGAGATTTACCTGGAGAGAGCCCTCTCCTGTCCTCGTAGGGCTAGCTACGAGGCTGAGCGTGGTTTGATGTGGCCTTGAGTCTCACCTTATTTTAGCCTAAGGTAGATTTGAGCTCTAACATAGTGGCGACTCCACTGGGGAAAAATCTAAATGGTTTGCTTGCGGATGAGTTTGTTTCACAAGTCTTAGACGGAGTCTGAAGTCACGCCAGGAAGCTTTCGAAACGCTCTTGCTATGCATAAGCGGAAGCAGATAAATGCTGCTTCAGTCGATCTCCGGTTAGCTTGTGGAAACTTGATTTTCAAAACACCCCAATAATTTTGTTCGTTCTAGACCTTTGGATGATTGAGTCTAGCAAACGATTGGCTTAATTATTTTAATTCTTTTGATCTTCTAATAAACACACTGGCTTCAAAAAGACATACAAGAGCTAATCCAGATCCGAATCCACCTCCTATTTACGAAAATCCAAATTTGATTCGAAAAATACTCCGTCAAGAAAGCTCGGCGACTCCCTTGGTTAAATCTCATTCATGTCCTGCACTTTTTGAATACCTTGAAGAACTTACTTTCGACGAAAAGTTTGAATTGTCATTTTTTAAAACCAAGTCTGAAAACGCTCTTGATTCTATTGTTCCAAATCCTGACTTTGCTGCAGCTCTTGAATTTGAAAGGCACAATAAATTAATTGACAATTTTATCTTGAGGCACCTACAAACCGACATCCATGCTGCCAATCTTGCTGATTTCTTAGAAGCTGTATCTGCAAACATTGGATCCACTGTCAAGGCATCTACCTCTAGAATTCCTATTGAACCGCCTTTCATTCCCACCATTCCGGTGCAACCTATAATTGCTTATTCCGAATCTGCAGCCAATTCCCCTTCTTCATCCAACATCGCTTCTCCTCCACATACTCCTCATACAACAACTACACCCACTCCTCCAACAACACCTAGAGTAAATCCACCAAGAGCAATGGCTGCTCGTTTCGCACCTCTTGCTTTACCTCAGCAATTGCATGATATGCCCGCGGACTATCAGAGTAAGATTCCTTTATTTGATGGCACTCCTCAAAGTGTGTCCGCTCAGCAGCACATAAACAAAATGGAAACTTTTTATGATTTATATGAGATTGATGACGAGGATGTAACTATGCGATTGTTTGTGTAAACATTCGGAGGAGAAGTAAGAAAATGGTTCAGAGGCTTAGGAGCTAGAAGTATACCTACGTTGGCTGAACTTCAGAAACAATTTCTAGATCACTGGGAACTTAGAAAGGATCCGCTTCAAATCAATGCCGAGTACAATAATATCAAACGCAATCACGGTGAGTCTGTCCAAGACTACATTATCAGGTTCAATACAGTTTATAATGCTATTCCGGATGATTTAAGACCATCTAGAAAATCAGCTCTTCTCAAATTCCCGGATGGCTTTGATCCAGAGATGGCTTATTCATTACGGGATAGAGATCTGCCTACTTTAGAAGATATGCAAAAGATTGCTGTTAAGGTTGAGGCAAATCTGAATGACAAGAGAGCACGGTTAAAGGCAGAGAAAAGAGTGACTATAAAGGAAGAATCTACATCAGAATTGCGTTGGCTTCGTGAGATGTTCAAAAGACTGAACCTTGACAAATCAGAACCACAGATTCATAATCCAAATTACCGTGGCCAGCAACAACCTCAGTTCAGAAATAAGAAACGTGAACCAAGAGTACAAGAGCCGACACCCCAGCAACCGATCAAGACTCCTCTTTTGCAGAATTTTGTGAGTCAAGATTCAGATGAAGATGCTGATGTAGTAGGGGACCAAAACCACTTCTTTACTCCTGATGATCTGCCCATTTACATGACTGAAGAAGAAGAATATGGAGAAAGTTCAGGCGCCCAACAAGATGAAGATTTTATCTTAGCTAATGATGCAGATTTAGATGATTACCAAAGAGGATATTTGAATGCTTTGTCCACTCAACAAAAACAATATTCATTAAGAAACCGAGATGTGCCCATCAATCCAATTCAAAAAAGAAAAGAAGCTACAACACCAAAGACGGATTCACTGACACCACAGAAGAAAGGAAAGGAGACAGTTGATCCCACAACGAGCAAGATATCAGCAGCAGAAAGGACAAATTATGCAAGTATAATTAAGGATAAGAAAGAAGTTTCGGTCAAAGAAGTCGAAAAGGTTTCAACATTTAGTTTGGAAAATGAAATTTCCAAATTAAAAATATATATTCCTTTGACTGAAATCATGAAAAACAGCAGCTACCGAGGTCAAGTCTCCAAAATTCTAAACTTTGATCCCATGTTTGACACGGTGAGCGTTGAAGATGATCAGCCCGAATTGATCTTTGGGCCAGCATTGGATAGTCAGTCCCCTGATAGTGATGTTCCTCCCTTTTATATCAGTTTGAGATTGCATGAATATGTTTTGCACAATGCTATGTTTGATTTGGGTGCTTCGTACAATTTGATGCCAAAGGCGATCATGGAGAAGCTGGGGTTAGACATTACAAAAAAATATCATGATTTGTATTCATTTGATTCTAGCCGTGTGAGATGTATCAAGCTCATCAAATATTTGGTTGTTAGCTTAGACCAAATCCCAACGAAGAATGTCTTGATGGATGTGGTTGTGGCGGACATTCCTCCACGTTTTGGTATGCTACTTTCGAGATCTTGGGGAGCTAAGTTGAAGGGTACTCTACAATTAGACTTTTCTTATGCCACAATTCCAGTCTTCGGTCAAATGAGAAAGCTATATCGAGAGAAAAAGATGAAATATATGATAACGAGAAAAGAGAAGCCAATAAATCATCCTGTAAATTATGTACATACAGATTTGGAGTCGTTTGTTTTATTTGCTAATAGTTTTAATGATCTAGATAGTCAGTTAGTTCAGGCGGAAGATATACCAAAGATTGCTGAAAATTTCAGAGAAGTTTTACAAAAAGAAAGAGGAGAAAAGCAAGCTACTATGGAGCAAACAACTGAAGATAATGGGCAGCAAACAGAAAAATCAGAGGCAGTACAATTTCAGCACTTAGAGGAGGATGAAGATGGTCTTTGGACCATGGATTTCAATGGCGCAGTAGGTAGTGATGGTGCTGGTATTGGTGTGTGGATTCGAAGTCCTTTTTCCGCTCAAGACAAATTTCCAAGCAAGGTGAGAGTGTGTTCCTATAAACTAGCATTTGATTGTTCAAATAATGAGGCGAAATATGAGGCTCTCATTGCTGGCCTAAAGATTCTTAGAAAACTGAAAGCGAAGAAGATTGCGGTCTATGGTGATTCCGAGTTGGTAATAAATCAAGTTAAAGGTGAGTTTCAGGCCAAGCATCCTCGTATGAGAGCATATAAAAATGCAGTCTTAGATATTTTGAAGTTGTTTTCTGATCATACCTTGCCATGTGTGCCTCGCATACAAAATGGTGTTGCTGATGGACTTGCTAAGGCAACAAGCAATTTAAAAATTCCAATGAATTCTAGCAACAAATTTGAGATTCATGTGAAGCATCGTCCCACCGTTCCGGACAATCAACGATGTTGGCAAGTTTTTCAAGATGATGAAGAGATCAATGAGTTTCTGCAAAATAAGGGTAAGTTCAAGGATTCCTTAATAGATACTGAAAATGATGATGGTATTGACAATATACAAGTAAATCAAATGGACGTACTGCAACTTAAGGACAACATTATTCCTAAGGGATTGATTCCTTTAGAAGAGCTGTTTGACCATGATGATGTGGCCCGCAAACCGACATTGAGACCGACTGAAAAGGGTGTTGAAGAGGTAAACATTGGGACAACTGAGAATCCCAAGATGGTAAAGCTATCAAGGTCATTTTCACCAAAGGTAAAAGCTGAATATGTGAAATTGTTGTCTTTATTTTCCGATGTTTTTGCATGGGATTACTCGGATCTAAAAACATATGACACAAATATCATTCAACATACTATTCCTATTAAGCCAAATCAGAAGCCTTTTCGTCAAAAGTTGAGGAGAATCAATCCGAAGCTGCTGCCATCAATTGAGAAAGAGGTAAATCGATTGTATAAGTTAGGAATCATTGTGCCTATCCGATTTTCAGATGGATATCAAACTTGGTGCCCGTAAGGAAGAAGATAGGTCAGATCCGTTTATGTATTAACTTCAGAAATTTAAATAAGTTGTCCTTAAAGGACAATTATCCGCTGCCCAAAATGGATCATATATTGCAGTGAGTAGTTGGAGCATCAAGGATGTCACTACTCGACGGTTATTCAGGATACAATCAGATTTTAGTGCATGAAGATGACCGTGACAAGACAACGTTCACCACTCCATGGGGAACATTTCATTATGCAAAGATGCCGTTTGGTTTGAAAAATGCAGGAGCCACCTTTTAGCATGAAATGGACGTGGCTTTCGCCAATGAGAAAGATGTATTTTTAGTTCTTTATCTTGATGACTTAACCGTGTTTTCAAATTCTGATGAGGAACATTTGTATCATTTGAAAATTGTTTTCCAAAAGTGCAGAAAATATGGCATCTCATTGAATCTGAAAAAGAGTCTTTTTGCCATGGATGAGGGAAAAATTCTTGGCCACATCATATCTAAAGATGGCATATGTATTGATCCCACACGTGTTGAAGCCATTCAGCAAATTGAACAGCCCCGGAACAAGAAATAAATTCAGTCCTTCAATGGTAAACTGAATTTTCTGCGTCACTTCATTCCAAATCTAACAGAGAATCTTAGAGAAATCGCAAGCATGCTCAAGAAGGACAGTCAAGTAAAGTGGACCGAAGAGGCGGTGAAATCATTTAATCTAGTGAAGTTAGCTCTTTCTTCAGCTCCTATTTTGATCAGCCCCGACTACACTCAGGATTTTATTTTGTTCTCATTTGCTTTTGAGCACACTTTGGTAGCTGTATTAATGCAGAAGAGGGAAGGTGTTGAAAAGCCCATTGCTTTTTTCAGTCGGATTATTAGAGATGGAGCATTGAAATATAACATCATTGAGAAGCAAGCACTTGCGCTTGTAAAGGCCTTGAAAGATTTCCGTGTGTACATATTACATTCCCATATTCTAGCTTATGTTCCTAACGCAACAGTTAAAGATATTTTAGTACAGGCAGATATAGAAGGCAGACGGGGTAAGTGGATTGCTGCGTTGTTAGAGTATGATGTAGAGATTAAACCCACCAAGCTAATCAAAGGTCAAGGACTCGCCAAGCTAATGGCTGAAACGAATTTGCAAGCTCTGGACATAAATTTGATTGCTGCCATGTCTGATGATGTTTCTTTCTTCTCCTTGGTATGCTGACATTTTATATGTACTTCAACATTTGTCTTCACCTCCTGGAATTCCGAGAAACAGAAGTAGAACATTGAAATTGAAGGCTGCAAAATTCTGCATACTAGATTCAACATTGTTTTGGAAAGACCCTGGTGGAATGTTATTGAATTGTTTGGTAGAGGAGGAAGCCAAAAGAGTCGTGGAAGACTTTCATAGAGGGGACTGTGGAGGTCATTTGTTTTGGAAGACCATGGCAAACAAGATTCTAAGGGCAGGCTATTATTGGCCTTCATTATTTTCAGATGTATATAAGGCTGTTAAAAATTGTCACAAATGCCAAATTTTTCAAGGAAAGTAGAAGCTCCAGCCTTTGCCTCTCAAACCAATTGAAGTCAGCGCACCTTTTCAGCAGTGGGGATTGGATTTCATCGACGAAATTCATCCAGCATCATCAGGACAACATCGATGGATATTGACGGCTACAGACTACTTCACAAAATGGATTGAAGCAATTCCTACTAGACAAGCTACGAATGCGGTAATTATTTCTTTTCTTGAAACCAATATTCTGTCACGTTTTGGATGTCCAAGTAAGTTAATCACGGATAATGCAGCAGCGTTCAAATCAAAAAGGATGATTGAGTTTTGTTATAAGTACAATATTAGCTTGGGACATTCAAACACATACCGCCCTCAAGGAGATGGATTGGCGAAGTCATCTAATAAATCCTTGGTCAATATCATTAAGAAATTGTTGGAAATCAGTAAAAAGGGCTGGCACAAGAAGTTGATAAATGCACTAAGGGCTGATAGGGTGAGTCAGAAAAAGTCTATTGGCATGTCTCCTTTCGAGTTGGTATACGGAACAGACACGGTTTTTCCTACTTCACTTGCTGTCCCGATAGTCAAATTGCTTCAAGAAGCGGGTAGTGAGGAAGATCCTATGCAGAGAAGGATTAATCAAATGATCCATTTACAACAGACACGGGAGGAGGTATTTCAAAACACTTGCAAGCTGCAGGAGCGCATCAAAAATATTTATGATCGCAAAAGCAAAGGCAGACACATTTCAGCTAGATGAGGTAGTTTTGAGATGGGATGCTCGACATGAAGACAAGGGAAAGCATGGTAAATTTGAAAATTTATGGAAGGGTCCTTACAAGATTGCAGCATATCGCGGCCAAAACGCTTTCCTTCTCAAGGAGATGAATGGAGATGAATGTCCTGGAGGGTCGATTAATGGTCGACTGTTAAAGAGATACTACTTTTGAGTACTTTTTTTCTCATTTCATCATCATTGTACATATCATTTTACTTCTGTTCTATTGCACATGTAAACTAACTTATCATCTTCAGTTTGGGGCCTGAGGTGAAGGCTATAATTATGAAAATGAAGGTTAGTTAGTCTAATTTTGTCAAGTCAGTTGTCTAAATCTTTTAGTTTCGAGTCTAGTTTGGTCAAAGAAATTTTTGGTTTTTCAGTCAAATTCTCAAGATTTTGTGTTGGAATAATGACTCCATCGCCCAATGGATGAAGGCACTGTCTAGCTCTTACAGACATCTGTGGTTCTTGGCATCTCCAACGAGCTACCATCCCCATTGGAGCCAATGTTAGAGTCGGTATAGTTATCCCTCCATCAGAGATCAAAGCTCTTTTGCATTTCATGATTAGGTGTCCCATCCGTTTTGATTAGTTACATTTCGTTAGGCATGCCATAACTCTGATGGAGCGGTTTGTGCCACTCATTCCCCTCGTTCTTGGCATTGCTGGTTCAGGTCCATTCATTAAAATAAGTTTTCACAGGTCATTTACAATCATGTTTTAAATTTTGAGGTTTTAGGTCTAGGGTTGAGTCAATTTTGTCTTGAAAAGTCTTAGAAGACTAGCAGGCCAGAGGGATGTTGTTGATAGATCATCATTTATGTAATTTTCATCATTGTACAATTGAATTAGGACTTATCTTCAAAACTCCGTTTTGAAGATAAGTCGCCATCTCATTTTTGTAAGAAATTGTCAAAATTTTCAATTCTTCAAATGTTCAAGTGCAGCCTTGATCTTCTTTTCCAGAGCATGTTACAGCTATCCCTGCAAACAAAAATCAACAAAGAGCTTCAGTCCAAACCTCAGAAAAGCATGAGAAAATAAAAAAGCATCATTGTATTAATAGGCCAAAAGTGAAAGTGCCCAAACTTTACAAAGTGGGTTTTTTGAAGTCAATTTGTTCAAATTAGATATTTTGGGTGTATATAAGGTGAAACAAGTCTTTTTGGTTCACCACATATCAGAGCAAGAGAATTTTCAAGATTGGAGGGTGAAAAACCAAGTTTCAAACCCTTGAGGCAGAGTTGAAGGTGCGCGCTACGCATAGAACTTGCGCGCTACGCACTGGGCGGTGCGATACACATTAGGCGCGCACATCGTGTGTTAATTTACATAGGCGCTACACACAGGGAGGTGCGCTACGCATAGAACTTGCGCGCTACGCATCCATTCCAGCATTAAGTTTATGTGCCTAAAACGTATCAAATTGCCTCTGCAACTACAAGTAGGTGTTTCTTTGACTCAATCATCAAGTTGATATTGTTTATAGTGTGTTTGAAGAAGAGGAGGTGATGTGTTGGGTGTAAGAAATCAAATGAAACCCTAGGCCCCTATCAAAATCTTTTTAAAGGGTATTAAAGTACATATGAGTAATTGGTGAAGATTTTTCTGCCTTTCCTTGATGAAAACCAGCTCCATGCTTATTTGTAAACCCTAGTCAACATTTCGAAGGGCACACATTATATTTTGTTCATTTGTCAAGCAGTGACTGTTTTGTGCCAATTCATTGAAAATAGAGCATTATCATTATGGCTTAGTGTGTATGATGCTTTGGTAAATAGAAGAGTTTTGAGTATGCATTGAAGTTTGGCTCCACCACACCTATATCACTATACATATCACAAACATCTTGATACCAAAGCCATGTCAGACACAAATTTAGTTTATGAGCAGGAGGTAGAAGCTGACCGGGAGACTTGGCTCAAGAGGGTAAAAATTCACTTAGAGAAGTTGTTGGCAAAGGCTAATAGAGATAAAGATATGCTCCGACACATAAAACATCATTATTGGGATCGCATGCATGTCAAAGAAGCAAGAGTGAAGACGTTGAAAAAGAGGTTGAGCCAAGGACTAAAACGGCGGAAGAGGTCGGATCCACTTCAAGTTTTGGCCGAAGCTTAGTTGACTGAGCATAACACATGATAGAGGGTCTTCACTCCGAATTTGGGCAAATTCGGAGAAAATTTTGTCGTTTTGAAATTTTTGGCTTGCAAAACATGTTTTTTTGGCTCAACGCGTAGCGCGCAGCGTGCTACCCTGAAGATTGGGAGGTCCAATTGACAGATGGATTGTAGTTTTGGATTTTTCATGAATAAATACACATTTTCAGCCATTTCTGAAGCATTTCATTGAGATCTGGATGGTCTAAATGCCCAAAAACATCATGAAAACCACCTTGCTGCCACCTTTTCCAACTGCAGGAAGTACCTATGGGAGAATTCAGATTTGAGGGGAAACATTAGCTCCAAATTGGAAAATTCCACTTGGGTTGGAAAGTAGACATCCAGGGATTTCCAACCAGCTATCATGAGCTCAATTTGGATGTCAGGAAGTGCCCCAAAAACAGGCTCAAATGTGCGCTATGCATACAGTTTTTGGCCCAGTTTTTCACCTTCAGCACAAGGATTCGGCTAGTTTTCACCAGTTTCACTCTTTGATGTAATTTTTGACCCAACATGAGGTAATTTGATGTATTTAAGCTAACATGGCACTTATATACCTTCTTCTAGATGATTCATTCATAAATTAGCAAGAAATCAATGTAATGAATCAGTGTCCTTCTTTTTAGAGGCAAGTTGTTTGATCATCTAGATTCTTGCTGCATGTTTAGAATTTGTTCAAACTGCTCCTAGAAGGAGGAGCTCGACCCCTAGAGGTTAGGGAATGAGGATAGCTTGGTCTATATATGTAAATTTTCATTCAGTAGGAGGGGTTGGACTCTTGGGAATAGATTGAGACTATATTGTACATATCTTATCTGCATTTTGGCAAAGGAAAGACCAGGGTTTTGCAGCACTGTTTGGGATCCATGTGGTTTTATGTTTTGATGGTGTGTTTCTCTCAGTAATTGTAAGTTTTGTATGTGTACCACTTTCCTTACTTAATCCTCTATAATTAAACAAATGAAGTGTTAAGGTAGAATCCATGAACTTGCTATGCTCTGCCTTTAATTTTTTTTTAATTTTCTATGTTTTCTTCAGTTTAAGGAGAATCCTTAAGACTCCCATGCTCTCCTTAGCTCCTCACTAGTCTGATCTACCCATCTCACTTGATTTAAGGCATCAAAACAATCGCCTATCTTGCCCCAAGTAGACCTCTGCAAAAACTGTGCCTCATCCCCGCACCCAACATTGTCTTTCCCTTGAATTCAACAAAACCTTAAAAAATCAATTCTAAACTCTTTGTGCTTAATACCTAGCCTAAAATTAGTAATCAATTCAGTCATCTCGAGCCTCGTTGATTATCTTTTGCTGAGATTGACCCGGAGAGAGCCCTCTCCTGTCCTCGTAGGGCTAGCTACGAGGCTGAGCGTGGTTTGATGTGGCCTTGAGTCTCACCTTATTTCAGCCTAAGGTAGATTTGAGCGCTAACAAGTTCCTGCACTTGTTTCCCAAATTCTGCATTTTCTTGAGGAGTTAACCTATATGCTGCTTTATTTGGCAAACTTGCTCCAGGTATTAGATCAATGTGATGACTAATGCTCCTGATTGGTGGTAATGCATTTGGCAACTCATCCACAATAATATCAACAAAATCATTTAATAGAGTTTTGATTTCTTCAGATAAATCATTTAAGTTTGTGGAAGTCAAAATGACCTTAGGTCTCAGTATTACAACAAAATATATCTTTTCATCCTTCTTGACTTCTTGCAGCATTTCTTTCCCACTTATTAGCATAACACTGTTTCCAGGTGCTTCTTTACCTGCTTCATCCTTCAATGGCAGCAGTGTGTGTTTATTTCCATCCTTCTCTAGAGTGTAAGTGTTTCTTCTCCCATCATGCATAGCTTTCTGATCAAACTACCAAGGACTTCCCAACAATATATGACATACATCCATTGGCATTATGTCACATAATATCACATCCCTATAAGTACCAATATGGAACTCTACCTTGCATTGTTTTGTAACAATAAGCTGATGTCCCTTTTGCAGCCATGATACTTTTTAAAGAGTAGGGTGTAATGTTTTCACTAATCCTAACTTGTCCACCATTTATGTAGAAACAAGGTTATCAGTGCTTCCACTGTCAATTATCACATTACAACATTTTCCTTTGGAATTGTACATAGTCCTGAATAGATTCTTTCTATGAGTTGGCTCTCCTGTCTCTTTTTCTGTTTTAAGAAATACCATTTTCAATAACAAGGCTTCTCCTACTTCGGGTGGTTCTTCTTTACTAGCAATTTGAGGATTTTCTTCCTTTGCCTCAGCCACATTCACATTCCACTGATTTTCTGCTTTATTATAAGGACAGTCCCATGATCCATGTCCCCATTCCCCGCAAGTGTAACACCAAATTTCTCTTCCTCAACCTCTTCCTCTCGGTGAAAATATTCCTCTACCAAAGTCTCCTCTTTGTGGCAGTCTACTACTCAAACCTCCTGCTTCACCTTGAGAGTGTTGGAATCTTGATCTAGTAGTTCCTCTCCCTCTTACTGGAATTTTTCCTCTATTCCTCTGATTTTGCTTCCTCAACATCTTCTCCTCTGTCTTCAAAGATGCTTGATAGGCATTTGCAATTGTCTTCAGACTCAACAAACTGATTTCATCCTGTAAGTCATATCTCAAGCCATTGATGTATCTGGCTACCTTTTCTACATCATCCTCTGCATGTCTTGCTCTAATGCCCAGCTTATAAAACTCTTCCGTTT
This sequence comes from Pinus taeda, assembly GCA_000404065.3. Classification (NCBI taxonomy): domain Eukaryota; kingdom Viridiplantae; phylum Streptophyta; class Pinopsida; order Pinales; family Pinaceae; genus Pinus; species Pinus taeda. Next base: position 8,624 of record APFE031355622.1, on the reverse strand, counting down.
ATTCTTTGATAGCCATTCCTTTTTGCCTCAAATTTTGTAACTCTCTAAACTTATTTAATTGATAATCTTTTGGCATGAATTTACCATTCAATTTACTCACCATTTTATCCCACTGTTTGATCTTGGGCTTCCCCTTTCTCTCTCTGGATGTTTGTAGTTCATCCCACTAGATAGTTGCATGGCTCTTCAATCTGGTAATTGCAAATTTCACCTTCTTCTTATGATAACCCTCCTGATAGTCGAAATACTTGTCTAATGAACTGATCCAGTCCATCAACTCTTCTACATTGAGGTTCCCGTTATACAAAGGTATTTCCATCTTTGGTCTTCCACTTTCTTTGGCCAACATTTTGAGAACTTTGATAGCTTTGATTTCATCCTCTTCTTCTTCCTCAGAAGATTCATCCACAACACTGACATATCCTTCATCAAGTGCTCTCATTTGAGAAGTTTCCATTGTCTCCATCCTTATACATAGGTGTCGAATCTCTTCTAGCAAAACTGCATTGTCTACAGGTCTTCCCTGACCTATGCTAGCTCCTCTTCTAGGTGGCATGTTTGCTGTAGCAGAACTTAATCCTCGGGCTCTAATTGAAAATGATGTGGAATTCCGAATTTAAAATAGTTTTGGTTGTAAAACTAATGAATCACATGTTAATAATATTATACACGTGGCTTTCGCACTGATGGTCCCACTTACCTGACTAATCTCCGTTGGTCCCAGTTTGACTTTTCTACTCCCTGAGCGCTTCAATCTTCACTGTTGATCTCATTTACCCAAATCCAATGGATATTGCCCAATATCGTGTGATAACTAGCACGATAGATAGCAGGTCGAGAGTACGCGAGATAAGTGGTTTCTTCGTGCTATGTGTCGCCACCTTAGGTTAATCGCGCGATTTAGAAAAATAATAGTTACCATTTTTTTCCATGTGATATACCATTCACTATTTTGGAATACTGCCCACATTCCTTTATAATGAAAAAGGGTTAGCACTTAGTTTACGGACTTGAAATAAAACCCTTAATGCTATTTAACTAATATTTTCAATAAAACGCATAAATGGAAGAATAATACCTGGTTAGGGTCTAGAACACAGATACTCAAACTACAAAGGAATTTCTGCACCAGGAACAACACGTACACAACACACTTAGACCGATTATTCAAATAAATATGAATTACGGAGTCTTGGCCCTCTCGGCTCGATTACATCAATTTGTCTGACCTCTGTTTCTTTCACTCTCAAAGCCTATCTCTTTTTTCCCTCTCGCTCCCTCCTTTTTTTTTCTATCATTACATTTTTTCCTCTTTAATGGATCAATCCTATTCTAACTGCATTGACAACTCAATCTATATTTTTATCAGTTCAACAATTAAATCCCTATTCTCAATATTTGATACACACCTATCCTAACAACTTACTGCCTATTCTAAAAATAATATAATGTTATAATTATTACAATAGTTTAAGGAAAAATAAATTCGAGAGATCCAACCCTCTCTACTAAAAATTGATTTGACCACTTAGGTCAATGAAATTCATTCATGTTAGTGATCCAAAATGGATCTAGAATAGACTTCTAAGTATAAAATTCCTCCTCATAGAGGAAAATTAAAGTCAAAGGATGCTCTTGGGAATAGTCTCACTCAATAGATCTCTTCATTCTGAATCTAACGCAATTTGAATAGGCTAAAATGGACTTTGGATGAAGAAGTTATTGCAAAAAGAAGATTGCCCATTATCCTTTGAAAAGGAAGAAATTTATTATTAAAGTGGACTTAAGGGTAAATATGTTTTAACATAAGTCCCTTACAAATTATTGCATCGACAACCTTTCATCAGATCAAAAATATGTGTTATAACGGAGCAATGGATATATCACATTGAAATTATCTAAAGGGGAAGACTTAGCCGAGGCATAAAGATTTTGCGATAAGCGATCAACGGTTGCACGTGGACCGTTGGATCGGGTGCGCAGATCAACGGTCAGGATATGATCGCTGCTCGGTGATCGAAGAAGGTTGAGGACCATGACCCATGGCATTGTGACTTGTGACCATGCAACTATGCGATATGCGATAACGCCGATCGACGATCGATGAATCACATCGCAAACAATACAAAGAACAATGCACATGCGATACGGCGATGCGATGGGCTGATAGCGATACGCTGATGCGATAACGCCGATAAAGCGATTACGATATGCGATCCACGATCAACAATCGATGATCGGTGAATCCCCGATACAAGGGCCAATGTGATTGTGACTTGCGATAAAGCGCGGACCCGAAGATTTTATAAATGCGATTTCATAAATTTTGAAATCCCGATTTTCATATTTTTAATGTATTTTCGCGTTATCTTTGTGTATTGGAATTTTGTTCCATTTTCAAGAATTTGTTCCTGAGAAAGGTTGCTGGTCCTTTTCCATTGTAAAATGGCTTCTTTTCGCATATGCTACGCTATAAGCGGGCGTTATCGTAACAGGAATGCGTTATACATAAAGAGCCACAGAGCCAGATGGCTAGACATAGAGCCGTAGAGGGATGATTGCACAGAGAGGAAGATAGATGGCAAGTCGAAGAGATGCAGAGCCACTATGAATGATTCCTCATGGTCAAAGAGATAGAGGAATGGCTGGGGAAGCCACAAAGTCAGAGGATACCTCACAAAAGCCAGAGAGCATGATTGACAGAAGGAGTTTTTTTTGAGTTGCTCAGAGGTCGAGCGAAACCAAAGAGCTCAATTGGCTAAGATTCGCTTGGACATCAAGCGAAACCAGAAGCTCGTGAGTGCTAGAGCTGAGAGCTAGAGCTAGAGCCAGAGCCAGAGCCTAGAGCCAGAGCCAGAGCCAAGAGCCAGAGCCAGAGCTGAGAGCTAGAGCTAGAGCCAGAGTTGAGAGCTAGAGCTAGAGCTAAGAGCTAGAACCAGAGCTGAGTGTTATGAAACCAGCTCAACAAAAGATAGAAAAGATAGATCAACACCTTAGAATTCAGCCTCTTCTATGGGGCAACCTCCTTTATGTTATAGCTCCAAATCTCACTAGTATGGTTTGTGATGCTTCAGCCATGGCCTAGGGCAACCCCTCCTTCCAGACCTGGTCATATATCTAAAAAACAGTGTTTTATTCCCTGTACGTGACATTGGCCCTGAGTTAAACGCGTGATACCGGGTTCATAACATACCTAACCCGCGTATAATGTATTAAAACACTTAAAAAATATAAAAATTCCTTATTTTCGGGCGGAGATCGCGGGTTTCACCTGCTGATCACCTGCTAGTGCCCGTGGCCTCAACTGTCCCCAACCAATTCCTAACTAAGAAACTACTTTGGAGTTGGTATAAAAAGACATCAAGGGGAAGGCCTAAGGGAGAGAAATCATTGAGCAAAGTTATTATACTGAGTTTTTTATCCCCCTGATCAGGTCTGAAGACCCTTGTGCCTTCTGCACTTCCCCCATCTTGTATAGGAAACCCTTGTTTCCTTTGTGTTTGGATGTTCATTCTTTCCCATCACATCTTGGAGAGAGTAATGGAAGGTGACCTACTAGTGGCTTGAGGCGGGAGGGATCCAGAAGGAGGCTAGCTTGGAGCCTGCAGAAGCGGATTCAGGTGATATTGCTCTTTTTCCATATTGTTTATTTATCTAATAAAGAAACACGTCTTGTTCCCGAAACGCTTCTTTCTTTGTGTTAATGATATTTATATGTGAAGTTCATACTTGAATAGATGTTTATAAGTTTGTAACTAACTCATCTTTCATATAACATAAAGATCATTTTTTTAATGTAAAATCTTGTCCATATACTGTTGTAGTTTGTGGAATTGTGGTTTTTACAGGACCAAGGAGCGGAAGGGACGTGAAGAAGGGTTTGCACCCTTGAGTAACTACCCAAACGTAGGACATCAGGCATGCCCCTCTCACCCTAAAAGTAGTTTTTTATAGCATAAACGGTTGTGTGTGTGTGTTTCTGAACTTAGATAACTTTCAGTCTGCTAAGGTTCTGCCCAAGAACCTTAGGGGATTATATCCCGCAACAGAACTGGCGACTCTGCTGGGGAACAACATTCTTGTTGTTCCTTGTTGGGTGTTTGTCAAGCCTGTCAGGGCTCAGTGACTTGCTGGCTTATTGATTCTGTTTTGTCTGTTTCTGATTTTATAGTTTGACCAGTTTCTGGAATTTTCTTTTTTATTTTTCTTGAAAAGCTGCATACATGTTGATTTTCTTGGTTATAGAGGTGTATACACGCTTGTTGTCTGAAGTAAACCCGCGTATATGCAGGTTTCCTTAGGAACAGTAGCGTATACACGCATTTTGCACTAAGTGCAGTTGCGTATACTTAGCAATTTTAAAGATTTATGAACTTTTTGTTTCTGGAATGTTTCTGGTGTTTTCTGTCAGTTTAAACAGTCATTGGTGTCAGTAGCAGTTATCTGTTTTTTCCAGCAAGTGTCTTTACTCTAACTTCTCCTTGAATTATAAGAAGTCTTGGTCTTATTTCGTGTTTGCGAGGGTCATCATATTTTCACTTTAAACACGCAAGATTTCCTTACTGGAATCCTGGCTGCCCTGAGTAATCAGAGCAGAAAAGATTTTCATTAATATTTGTGGTTAACTTCATTCTTGGTGACGTCTTGGTTTGCTTAACGAAATAGTTTCTATGACCTATTGCTTCTTTGTTCCATTAAAGTAGTCATTTTGATACTTTCTTGGAACCTTTCTTTTGATCTTTTGTTTTGGTCTTTGCTACCAAAGCTTTCCGGGCTGCCTTTCATTGTCGAAAGCACTTTTGAGCACATTTGTTTTTGTTGAGTTTTCATTCCTTGTTGGGTACAAACTTGCAAAAAGTGTTTCTTGCTTTTTTTTCGATTGTGAAGTGACGGTTTTTTGTCGAAAGCAAGTTCAAAAGAATTTCTTTTTGTTTCTTGTTTTTATTTCTACTTTCAAGTGAGCTTTTTGAAAAGTTTTAGTTTTCTCTTTCTTGAACTTGCTTTTCGTTTTGCTTCCTTTTGTTGAATGAAAGTGTTTTTGTTATCTTGAGTTTTGCTTTTAATATTTAGACGAATTGCACTATCTTTGATTCCATCTAAATGTAGTAAGTGGCAAAAAGGAAAGTGGATGAACAAAAACAACTTTTATTTCTTTTTAAAGGGTAGTTTTCAATCTTGCATCTTGACTATACTTTACATTAGTTTGCATAGTTAAAGCATTAGCAATTATTTTGGTTTTTTGCGTATGTGAAGTGTGTTACAAGAAAAGAAAAGGAAAATTTTTTGCTTTCTAAGTGTTTCCTATAACCCATGTAGAGTACTCTTTTCATCGTAAGAAAAATGATTGCATTCATGTAGTTAATTTTTCTTTGATTTTTGGTTGAGTCATACACACATCATCGAGTTTCACTTCCATCATCCCCTGAGTTAAAGAACAGCCCTTAAAAATCAAGCGCTAATTAAAATCAACTAGAACTGTTTTATTTTAAGATACACAAACAAGTTTTAGGATTTTAGGGCCTTGGAATAAGCGAGTGGAGAGTTAACTCTCCAAGGCTGTTTAAACTGTCAAACATAGGAGTCTGAATAGGGAGTGCAAATTCAATAGCGTGAGGAAGACCAGGAAAGCTCCGGATCTGGGAGTTAAGCACGAGGGTTTTTGAAGACAAGGAAGAGAGATACCCCCTCTCCTACTTGTCCGATCTTACCTCACGACTGTTCCGCCTGGCTTCTGTAATGAGTTGGTATCTTTAGTTGCCACTCCTAGGGAACTATATAGGTGGATGCGGAGGGGAATCTCGTGGCACCTGAGGTCGACGTTGCATCACTCTCAACGGTACTACTGGAGGGCACCCTTGCGAAGCTTGGGGGCTTGCACCGGCATAGGCTGTTGTTATGAGGTCAGTGTAACTTCCTTTGTTACCTTCGCTGATAGGACTGGGCCGTCATTATCCCAGACTATCTTCGAAAGGCCCCTTACACCACTTTCTTGTATTTTGGTGTCCGGTCCTCATCACCCGGAGCGAAAATACTTGGAAGTTGTTTGACTGGCTGACTTCTTTTAGGGACTTTATAGTGAGTGCTCTTTGCTCCTTGTATATAGTTGGCTTTAGGTAATTTAGTCCAGTCACTTTTGGATTTGATATTCGGAGCGACTGACTTACCACTCTGCCGATCTTGAAAGACTTTTGGTCGTTCTTTCGGAAGTTGTGGAGTTGCCTCCTCAAGGGCAAAAGGTCTTGATCGTGTGTTTATCTTCCTTGAAAAGTTATTGCTACATTCCCATAAGGGAAGGGTTTGAGAATCAGTTAGATATGGCCAATATTCCTGTGAAAACCAACCAAGGTAACCTTCCAAAAGGGGATCCTTGTGCTTTTCCTTTCTTTGGAAACATTGGTACTCCCTTGATGGCCACTTTGAATATTCCTGGGTTGAATGTTGGACTGCCCGTTTGGCTGTGGTCCACTCCGAATATTCCAAATGCTCTTGAAGCCTCTCAGTTGAATGCTTTATTTCAAGGGAATCACATGGGTGCTAATTGTTCATCTTCTTTCAAAGAGAAATCTGGGATTCCTTCTTCCCCTCCTGGTAACAAGAAATCTAAAAGGAGGAGAAAGAGGAAGTCAAAGAAGAAGAATAATTCTAGCCCTTTTCTTTCAGCCGCTGCTAGTCATGCTGGGGGCACAAGTCTAGTCACTGCAAGTCATACTAGCACTTCATCCTCAACCTCTGCCAGTCATGTTGGAGATGAGCCTTCAGCCGCTGCAAGTCATGATGGGGGCACAAGTCTAGTCACGGCAAGTCATACTAGCACTTCATCCTCAACCTCTGCCAGTCATGTTGGAGATGAACCTTCAGCCGCTGCGAGTAATGCTGGGGGCATAAGTCTAGTCACTGCAAGTCATACTAGCAAAGAGTCACAGACCTCTGCAAGTCATGTTCATGACTCTCCGCAAACCACTGCTAGTCATGTTAGCGGAATGCAGGTTGATAAGAAACCTGGACGTAGAAATTTTAAACCTAAGTTCCCTTGTAAGATATGCAAGGGAGACCATCTTACTCATTTATGCCCTGGTCTTCTAGAGGTTCAAAGGGTATGGTCCGAGTCTGAAATTTCTTCTACTCCTGCATTTGATATGGTTTCTCGTCAATCCCATCAATCATTGGTTGATCATGTGGCTGAGCCAGTGCAATCGCTGGCCGATTACACTCCTCTTTTGGGGGGTGAAGCGCCTAACAAAAGAGTTTGCTTAATTTCTAGTACAGAGTCTTCTAGTATAGGGGGCATTCCAGTTTCTTCGAATGTTCCCCCTCCAAGTTCTAAGAGTGTTTCCTTTGATTGGGATAGTCTTGTCGAGCCTCGTCTTCCTTCCGCTGCACCTTTTCAAATAAAGGTCAGAGTTAATTTCACAAATGTCTATCGATGTATGGTGGATGAAGGATCCTCTACAAGTATTATATCCTCTTTGACTTGGAAAGCTTTGGGTTCCCCAAAGTTGTTGACAGCTCAGAGTCAGTTGTTAGCCTATGATAGAAGACCTGGTGAATCTATGGGTATTCTTCCTCAATTGCCTATCACTTTAGGTGGGAAGACTGTTTTAATAGATATGATGGTGGTTGATAGCCCTTTAGACTTTAATATGCTACTTGGGCGTGATTATGTCTATGCTATGAATGCTGTGGTGTCTTCACTCTTTCGAGTAATGTGATTTCCTCATAACGGGAATATTGTCACTATTGATCAGCTTGCATCTGATAATCACCACCCTAATTCGACTTTATTGCAGAGTACCCCTTGGTTTGTTCCAAGTGTTCAAGTAGACTCTACCCCGCCACGGGTCAATTATGTGGCATTGAATCCTCAATGTTCAAATGCTTCTGAGAAGGATGATCCTTTGACTTATTATTCTCCTTCTTGGGACTTAGTCCCGGCAGTTGACCGAGAGATTCTTTCTATAGGGACATGGGACCCTTTAATTCCCTCTTTTGATCCTTATAGTTCTCATGATTTCTCAGAACTTGTTTTTCCTTCACAGGAGGAACTCTTTGAAGCCATGAGTTATGACTACCAAAGGAGTCCTTGGCCCGAGCCCTGCAAGGGGTTCGTTCAGCAGAACTATTATGCGTAAGCCACAAGGCTACGTGGTTCCCTGTACCATATTGTATATATAAGGTACGCATTTTCGAGTTTTGTATTCTATAACACAAGATTTTATATGAAGTTTATATGTGGGATGTATTAACTTCGTGTCTAGTGTTCCTATTTATGTATACAGAACTTGGAAAGATTTCTCCTTTGGAAGTTTATGGTTGATCCGTTCTGACACGTATTGGTTCTCGAAACTGGCATATAGGTTAGGTTTTTCCGCCTGCATTATGCACTTATCAGTTTCCTTTTCCATTTTTTGGCCTTAGGATCGACCCCACCAAGTTATGGCGCGGAACCTTCTCATTGCTTAGAAGCATCATGACATGTGTGGTAGAGCCGACCTTATCATGGGTGCCCTAGTTAGTACCTTGTTGTCACTTGGCGCCCATGCAGATTTTTTGTCCTTAGGCTTGGGAGTCCTCTGTAGTCCCGCCATGACTTATGCGTTGAAGACTCATTCCTCTCAGCTTCTTCG